>JAVBJF010000633.1:0-118775 GCA_033439095.1 Pseudococcus viburni | reverse complement strand
TTACACAAAACACGAAAAAATATTACACAAGTTAAAATACACTTTTTTCTACACCCAACTGTCTCAAGATCACGAATTCAGTTTCAAATCATTATCATCCATTTGTCACTCGAAACTCATTATAATTCCGCTTTTCGCTTATTCGTCGCTTATCTCTTTAATACAAAATTACAAAATACTAATCAATTTTTAATTAATATCGTAAAACTAATTATTGCTTAAACTTCGTAATTTAAAAATCAACATTCAAAAATATTTCATTATCACAAAATTATTAAAATATATTTCAATTGTTTTAAAAGAAAAATATAAAAATACTCAATTATTCCAAAATCCAAAACATCGTTTTGCATCTAGTCCCAACAAAAAATAGACAAATACTACTCATTCATTGGCTATTTCAAAATACTAGATCGCCGATTGGCTAAAGTTGAAAAACCAAATGAAAAATACAAAAATAAATAAATAAAATGACAAAATCGATCGATTGCAATAGGGTTTTTCGCGTTAGCGCAAAAACCCTAAAAAGAAAGGAACGAGATTGTGAATGAGCAAAAGCGATATTTTATTTTTTGGGGGAAAAACGGAATGAGCAACTCATCGAAACCATTCTCTTGTATTGCCAAATCGGTGGCGAAAAAATAATTTATAAACATGGGGGGAGGGGAGGGGGAGGAGATCCATCACATTAAAAAAAAGAATAACTTACTAAGCATACATAAGTAGATACATAAGTGTACTCGTATGTGCAGTTCAAGATATACAGTCAATACGACGCAACGTGTGAAGGGTTGAAATTTTGAAGATTTCAATGCAATACTTTGGCCAATCTCCGTACAGAGTAGTTAGGAGGTATTGTAGAGGTAATTTAGCGGTATCTAACCTTCAACAATGAAATCTCATTCGAACATTCACCTACTACCTACCATTAAAATTTTTCTCAAGTACATATCTGCCAAGAAGGTTAAGATTAGGGATTCATTTTCGATTGAATGTTGAGCAACGAAGATCTATCGATTTTTTGATACTCGACTCCCGATCTCGGCTTCAGGGTTGTCACCACAGAATGGTGCAATCTGAAATGGCGACAGAAAATTAGCCACGAGGAAAGGTTGCCTTACAGGCTGGCAGCGAGTGTGCGATTAATGCGTTCATTGATAATGGCATAGATTTCAGTGCATACTTTACAGCTTCAGTGGAATGTACATCAGCCGAACTGTGCGAAGATAACGAAAGCGTTTCAATATAGTCGCTCATATCGGAAGTGCCGCTGCTGGTACTTCGGCAATCGACGTAAGGCGTAGATACTGAGGTATCAGCTGGGCTCGAGCAATCTAAATGAGATGAGAAATCAAACTTTTGAAATTGCACTAGTAGACGCGGCAGTCGTCTATATAGTATATTATCTATGGGACGCACGTGCATGGTACGTTGCGGGAAGAATGAAAACACAACACGCTTACCTTTACAACGATTCGGATCTCTTGCATTGAGACACAACGGCAATTCTGCCTCCGCCGAAGACGACTTGACCGGCGAAACGACGTCTTGGTGAAAATGGAAAGTTAAATCTCTCAACGGATCGGACGATTTAGATCTTCGCGGTGCGACGCAATCGCTCTTCTGACAGCGCTGGTTGAACGAATGGTGTCTTTTAGCGGACGTAGACGTGGTAAGCGGCATTTCGAAATCGGAAAATTCGCCGCAAGCGTACTTGAAGGACGCGCTTGAAAACCCCGAATCGTTGGAGCTGGACGAGTCTCGATTCGTGTTCGCCGCCTTGCATCCGTTGCCGGCGAATCGTCTTAGACTCAGAAATTGATTAACCTTGCGTCGTCTGAGATTATCGACAATATCGTCGTTTTCTTGACTCAACTTGTCACTTTCCAAACCGGAGTCTGAATCGCCCAGCGAAGCTTTAGGACCACGTTGCGCGACAAGGGCAGCCGTATCGCATTCGATCGAATTACTACGTTTACGAGCGTCGAGGTCGCCTTCGTCCGACGTGTCGTTCTCTTTCGAAATCGAGTGGTCCGGCTTCGCACGCATCGACGAATCCTTTTTGTCGCAAGTTGTGGCGGCTGCAAAAGCGATAGCAGCAGCAGTCGACGACGCGGCGGTAGTCGATGTACTGTTCACGGTTGCGGTCGCAGTCGTAGTAGTCGTAACCGTGCAGATGGTCGTCGAAGCTGTCGTTGTCGTTGTCGTTGTCGTCGTCGCGATCATCATCATCATCATCATCATCGTAGGCGTCATTTTAGTCGCAGCCGCAGTCGCGGCCGCGGCTGAACGTCTATCTAACGATAAGGTTTCCAGCGTTGTGTTCTTGCCGCCGAGTTTATGGGCGCTTCTCAGCGGCGACATAGGTACGTAATTTTCCAATTCTAACCGCCGCATCCCGAGTGAGGTACGAGCCAGGTGGATATTTTGACCGGGTTCGTCGGCGTATCCGCATCTGCAACATACATCTGCCAGACAGCAGGCGCCGCTGACCGGTGATCGGCTTGGTAAATCTATGTTGAGACTGTCGATTCGACTCGAATCGTTATTCTTGATTAATTCGCGAACGTTTTCGTAATGTCTCAGAGAGTGGGTGAATTCTAAATTCATGTAATTTAAATTGGCCAATCTGTCGTAACTGACCGTTTCATCGTCGAAACGGACATTCGTACAGCTACTATTGACACCGACGACCGATTCTTTGTTGAGTCTATTTTTAAGCTTTTTCGACAGGTCGACTTGAGCGTAAACCGGCCCATCGCTCGCACCCGTCGGTTCCATTTTTTCTGTCGCTTCGACCTGTACGCAAGCAAAATAAAAACGAAAAAAAAGAAGATTAGGTACTAAACGTAAACGTACACGTAGGTAGTTCTAGTTACTAGTTAATAACTGAACGTGAATCGATCGATGATTCGTGCCTAAAGTCATTCGAGTCTGTTTGGCAGCCGATCGATGGAGTAAACATGTAATAAGTAACTTATAGGTATGTAGCTATGTATGTACTCATACAGTGGTGGCAACTATTGTATTGCCCAAAGGCTTGAGCAAGACATGAGCTGTGTTGGGCAAGACATGAAGAGCCCCGCTTAAGCTAGGACATGTGATGTTTTTATTACAAAAATGTGAAAAAAATTGAATTTTTTTGTTCTTGAAACATGATTTTTCGAGAAAAATTCGCCCTCGCTTCGCTCGGCCAGTATTTTAGTCCTTCTATTTTTAAAAATTGTCGATTTTTTACTGATCTTTCGGTCAAAAATCACTGATTTCTCAATCGATTCCCGACTTATCAGAATAAAATCATAAATCAATAATTTTGACTGAAAAATCAGTGAAAAATTACAGAAATTCTGTAATTTTTTAATTTTACTTTGCATAAATTCGTTTATGAATTATCAAACCCTGACTACGCCAGCGCCACTGAAATAACAAGTTACTGGATTTTTTTATTGAAATTTCACCCCTCCCTATTTTTTCAGAATTCTGAGCCCCTCCCTTGAATAATTTCTGGGTGACATCATTACATGCCCCCTCCCCCTTCAGCCACTTATAAATTTTTTGATTTCGAAAAAAAATTTGGGCAAGACATGAAAAAATTCCAAGTTGCCACCTCTGTACTCATACACTGAACTAGGTGCATAGGTAGGTATTCTCAATTGAAAGATCTTCAATGCTTACATTTGGCCAGTGATTTTTACTTTGGATATGGTGAGGCGGCATTTGTAGCCAAACTGGAGAATACTTCGGAAATTTACAGCACAAGCATTCTTCGTTGCAATTTACATTGTCGGCTCGTAACGATAATCTGCAACAATAGCAGTAAAAATTAAAATTAAAACGTATAAGTGATAAGTAGCACCAAATAGGTATACACAATTTTTATCTTCTTTTGCTGTTGCGTTTATAATTTTCATTTTTCTCTTTTCTTTTATTTTTCCTCCTTTTTTGTTCTTTATACTTTCATTTTGTTCTACCATATTTTGAAGCGCAGCTTTCGTGTATTATTCTATTATTAGGTAAGTATATTATCTGCGACCTTTTTTTTCATTTTATTTTATTTATTCTTACCTATTATTATTTCTTGCTTAATATAATGCTTTACCTAGTATTATGCATACTTCTTCATGTCTTATAAGATGTATTTATTATCTTTCCCCTTTTCATACATCTTTTATAATACCTATGTATCTCTTCCCAACAATTCAAATGCTCCACCTTTCCCCTTTATAAACCTTCGGTATGCGAGGAGATGATGTGAGCTTTGAAATATTGTAACCCTTTATACCAATAAATGTTTTTTTGCACGAAAAAAAGGTAGGTAGGTAGGTATATGTAAGAATCTCTTTTCAACAATTCAAATGCTCCACCATTCCCCTTTATAAACCTCCGGTATGCAAGGGGATGGTGTGAGCTTTGTAATATTGTAACTCTTATACCAATAAATGTTTTTGCACGGGGGGGGGGGAGAAGGTAAGTAAGTAGGTAGTAGGTACTAGGTAAGTACTCGACGACTGATACTCGCTGATGTTGGTACCTGGCACCCAGATCCCAGATGCTTACCATTAGAGCAAACGCCAAACAGGGGACCTACCATATGTAACTACTCATCTATAGTTTGTTAACAATGTGAAAAGGGCAGCGGACACACTACCTACTCATCATCCATCTACCACCTAGGTATTCGATATTGGGAAAGTAGTAGGTAATCGACGTCGAATACGTAGTACGTACCTTGTCTTGGAGGCGCACGAGCAATGATCGTAAACGTGGTGAATAACAGACGGAGGAACATCGTAATTTGAAAATGACTCGCGCGTAATCGGCACCGCTCTTTTCATATTTCTAGGCGTATCGTAAAACTGACTAGCGTTTGAACACGTATTTTTCTAAAAGACGCATACAAGTAAGTACGAGTAGAAAAAGATCGATTAACAAATCCAAGTATCTATCTACAGCTACACCCACTACATTCAGAGGCCTTCCGACCGGGGGGGGCATCTCACCCCCCCAAGCATTTTCCAGTTGGAAAAGTTGGGTGAAGTTGGCAAAAAGTTGGCAGAAAAGCCCGAGTGATAAAAATTGAGAAAAGTTGTGAAATATTGAAATTGAAAAAAAAACAATTTTAAAATGGCAGTTTGGCAGTGTTGTAAATTTTTCATTAGAAAATTTCGTAGGTACCTATGTGCGATTTGTTAGATTAGTGACATACCGATAGGGGGCTAACTTCCTCCCTTGAGGAGATTTTTTACTCGTGAGTTGGGAAAATTGAACATTTCAACACATCAGTTGGGAAAATTGGACAGTTGGGTTTAATTTTTTTGATGAAAAATAATAAATAAAATGATTATTTTAAAAGTTGGAAATGAACAAAATTTTCATTTGTTCCAACTCAAAATTGGTAACTTTCCCAACTCGAAAATGGTAAATTTCCAGACTCAAAATTGGTAATTTTCCCAATTCAAAATTGGTAATTTTCCCTACTCAAAATTGGTTATTTTTCCAACTCAAAATCGGTCGTTCTCCCAAGTGATGAGTAAAAATGCCAGTTGGGACGATTGGTATTTATTTTTTGAATGAAAAATGAATAAATAAAATGGTTACCTATTTTAAAAGTCGGAAATCAACAAAATTTTCACTTATAAGTTGGGAAAATTAGTCATTTTTCCAACCTTTTCCAACTGAAAATTTATCATTTTCCCAGCGAAGAATTAAACCGTTGTAATAAATGTTTTTTTTTTTTAGGAAAAAAATGATTATCTTGCATTTTGAAAATTTTTACTCGTCAACCAAAAAAATTTTATATATAGTTGTACTTGTAATTTAAAAGAGATTTTTTCGCATTTTTCTTCAAAGGTATTCCAAATAATTTCATTGTTCTTGTTCTCCTTAAAACTTATTTTTGATATTTGAAAATCCAATTTTTCAAAAGCTTCGGCCTCGCTACGCTCGGCCATGGTATATTTCTACTTTAATCATTTCAAAGTAGAAGCAGTCGATTTTTCATTAAAGTTTATTCTTTCAAAACACTATTTTATTGCACATTCAAATTGAGATTTTCTAAAATTTTCGCCCTCGCTTCGCTCGGGCTAAATCCATTTTTTTTCATTTTGAAAAATCTAACTGTAAAGTTTTTAAAAATTATTTCATTCAAATAATTTTTCTGAAAATTGATTTTAGAACCCTTTTAATGAAGCAACTTCACGTTTTGATTTCTAAACATGATTTCAAGTTTTTAATTTTTCTCAAAATTGATTTTGATTTTTATAATAGGTATATGTACTTTTAGGTTCAACGGTTCAAGTAAGATATAGGCCCGAATTTTAAATCATACCTTAAAAGTTAAGGTAGCCTTAAAAATTCCTTATCGCATTTTCAACCAATCAGAAAGCACAAAAAGGTTCCTTAAAACCATTAAGGTTGCCTTAATTTTTAAGGTATGATTTAAAATTCGGGCCATAGTTAAGCAGGGTCTCACTTAAAGAGGCAGAGGGCAAGTAAGTCCTCAGAACGATTTTTTTGAGGACCTCCTTTCAGAAATCATAATTCAAGTCTCAAATTACTCCCCAAAATCACGATCCAAATCACAATTCTTCAACCCATCACTGAAATTACCTCACAAATAAAAATTTTCAAAAACTTCGGCCTCGCTGCGCTCGGCCTTTCTGTATTTTTCTTTCATAATTTTAAAATACTTAATTCAAATCCTAAAAAAGTGATTTTTTTTGTATTTTTCCTCAAAATTATTTCAATTACTTTTATTACATTCTTTCTTCTCAAAACTCATTTTCGATGTTTAAAAATCAAAATTCAAAAGCTTTGGCCTCATTGTGCTCCGCCTTATCACATTTCTTTTGTTAAAGTAAAAGCAGCCAATTTTTCAATTAAGTTTATTAATCCAAAATATTGTTTTATTGCACCTTAAATTTGAGGTTTTCTAAAATTTTCGCCCTCGCTTCGTTCGGGCTAGTTTCATTTCTCTCATCAGCTATTCATATTAATGCTACGTTAAGTACAAAATATTTCTTATTAAATTTGAAATTTTCTTGAAATTTTTCACCCTTGCTTCACTCGAGACAAATAAGACAATTCCGAAGGGGTTTTCATTTACAATGAAATTGGCCAGGGAAAAAATTCGAGATTGTAACATTTTTTTGTTATTATTATTTTTGAATCTGTTTTTATATGTGCCAAAAAAGTGGTAATTTCTATTCCTAAATAATTTTTTTAATGAATATTGCTTCCGCAATGTTTTGAGAAAAATTAGCACTGGTAAATTTTTTTAACAAATCAATTGGCAAATTTGTAAAAATTAGTTGGCAAATTTAAAAAAATTAGTTGGCAAATTTGAAGTTCTCACCCCCCCCCCCAGAGCATATCGCTTCGAAAGGCCTCTGACTACATTGAATAGTTGGACTGGATTGGCAAACTTACCGTATTCGAATTAAAAATAGTTTGATTCTTGTTCGACAAAGGCGAATTGTAATTACGATAACAGCACGTTAGAGACTCTCCACAGGCTCCATCAACTTTGCCCGGCAGCGGCATCGGGGTTTTATTGGTTTTCTTGGCGGTTGGCGACGGTCGCGGCACGTTGTCTGGCAAGTTGCTGTATTTTTGCGGTTTGGGCGGGCGACTAGGGGCGCTAAAACAACCGGTACTGAGATTACGCGCAAGAACATAAAGAAGGTATACTTAGACAAAGACCATAGAAGAAATACAGGTTGATTGCGTTTTTCTTTCTTCAAAAATTACTTTTTTGCACCAAACATTTTTGAAGAAAATCTCGACCGGCGAGAATTTCAATTTTTGCCCCTTAAATCAAAGGGTTAGGCAAATTATTATACACGAACTAATAGGACATAGACACACACACACACATACATGCATACATACACAAACAAGTAACTGTCGCATCGGGCGGAAATTTCATTCCTTCCACTTTTGGTCAAGTGCAAAAGAAATATCGATGGTTTTTTTTTCTAAAAAAATTTCCCCTTCAAATAGGAAAGTAGAAAATTTGTCCAACGGGTAAATGGAAGGTTGAACCATGGTTGAACATTTATGTACAATCCCTAAAAGTTATAATATCATAAGTACCAAACTTTGGCCCAGCGCTGAAAAATTAATTGGTAAGTGATATTTTTCCAAGTGTGGTGTCGGCGGGTTAGATAATTTAACAATGATAGAATAGTGTGAAATTCACCGCTTCTTCACATTCTCTCTTCTCTAAAATAATTACCTACCTACTTAAAGTCAATTCTGTGGATAAAAATGCAAATTTCCCTTTAAAAAATCCAATTATTTACTTATTGCTGAGAAACTATAATCATAAATGTAAAGAAACCAGACATATTTGAAATCAAAACATTTTTTTTGTAGACTTGAATATTTTTTACGTAAAGAAAGATATAAAATAAATAGTGCGAGGGCAAAGTTTTTTGAACAACGTTTGAAAAACGTAAAATTTATCTTTTTAAAATAATACACGAATCAGATTTATTTAAATTAGGATTTTATTACTTATGGGAACTGACGATGAGACAAAATTCACCATCTACTTTTCTACAAATATTTTTTAGTACACCCCAACCGTCTAAGTATTATTCAGTTTTTAGATTTTAAAAAACAAATGTGCACGTATTTTTTTAAAAATTTATACGGTTTTATTTTGGATAGGTTGATAGGTTATGATTCGAGATGTGTGTTGTTGAAAAAAGGCAAAAATTTTGAAGAGATTGCGCCACTAGACCGTCAAAAAAGCACATTTTACGAATTGAATAGACGAATCGGAGTTTGGTGCTTGTAGTCTATCCTATGCCTTTAACCAAATTACTACGCATAGGTTAAATATACGTTAGAAAAAGGTTTTGCGTAAACTTTGAAGATCCAAGGTGTCTACGCACCTATGCGGAGTAATTTGGTTTAAGGCGGAGGATAGACTACAAGCACCAAACTCCGATTCGTCTATTGGATTATTTCCAATTTTGTCGGGTTTTCTTTTTGGTGAAAATATCAATTTCTGAAATTTAAAAGTAACTGATAATAACTTTTGAGAGTAAAACGTAACTTGAGGAGGTATGAACGTAGGTAACCGAACATGAAAAAAGTGACGAGTTACTTTAAAAGTGACCTCACATCGATTCCTACCGACGCAACGTAGGCAATAAAAAGCGCTCAGCGCTGTTCAAGGCTTACTTGGGCGAGAATGCGACGATGGGTGTAGCAAAGTTGCTGGAAGGCGGAGAAGACGGAATAAGAGTCATATCGTTGGGTTTTTTCGATATATTCTCCACGGACGAGTGCAAACAACACGAATGATCATCCGAGCACTCGGTACGTCCGCTGCTGGAGGAACGATCGCTGTACTTGCTTTTGTGCGAAACAGACAAGACGCTGGATGCGTTACACCGGCAATTCAATTCGTCCGCGAAGTCTTCTTCTCGAACGTCGTCCGAATCTAGCAAAAAGAAAAAAAGATAAAAATGAAGGGAAAAAAAGAAAAAATCACGCCAATAGTAGGGATTATCTACACGTGTTATTCAACAGACAGATATGCCCACAGCTAGGTCGTATAGGTACGTTTACGTCTACGTAGGTATGTAATGTAGGTATACTCGTACGCACGTATACGCATGCACATATATAATTACGTAAATACCTACATAGTTTAGAATCGTCGTTGGACCAAGGGTTGAAATTTATCGAACCCGGAGTATTGGCAGCGGTCGAGCATCTGGATATTAAGCCTAATTTTCCGGCGCAACTAACGCATCTTCCCATCAATTGATTTTCCAGCCGCCAATTGCAAACCTACGTGCGTGCAGAAAGAAATTCTTTGGTTGGTTCGATCCCTTCGATCAACTAGGTACGAAGTAGGTAGCTACTAGCTAGGTGTAGGTATAGGTACGTGTAGATACGTGGTTCGGTAGGTATGATAAGCACTTGGATAATGATAATGTAGGCGAGCGATCAATGCAGACGCTCATCGTCAAGTATCTAGCTAATTAGGTAGGTATTTAGGTAGGTAGGTAAGCTTACGTTTTTGCAGATTAAAAGAATGAATTTGCCCCATGCATTTGCAACTGGGGAACGAACAAAAAAAAAAAAGTACCTCACCTACAATCTCAACTTTTTTTTGTTGCTGCCCATGACCTAGAGGCTAGAATATACCTATTTGTGGTACCTATATAGGTGCGGGAGCGGAATACAGCCATAGCCACAGCCACAGGTACTACGTACAAGGTAAGTCTGTGTACATTACATTACATAGTGCACACATACACGTAGGTAAATGTAGATTTACCATTGAGGTACATGGTACAATGATACATACTAAACTGCACCCTAATGGCAATTGAGATGCGTATTTTAAAAAAAAACGCATGGCGTTTCCGCCATACCGACGTGGGACAATTTTTCGGCATTCGGCATCCTCAAATTTACCAGCTCATACGTTTCAGCTAGCGTTTCATATGCCGAAAGATAGCATTACGCATACCTCTTAATGTACGTTATACTAGCGTACAGCATACCGAATGCATATGAAAATTCGGATTTCCGTATGCCTTTGGTATGCCGAACGCAAGTAGAAAAGTAGAAGCTGGAAAATTGAATGGTGGCGTGATGCATCAAAATAGTCTCATCGTCGGTGTGCTGAAACGCATGCCGAACGCAAGTGTAATTTATGAATTCATAGGCTTATATACTTACTTCAAGGTTTAGAGGAGTACGCCACCCCGTCAGGTTGATGAAAAGGTATTGAATGTAATATTTAAGCATGAAGTTGACAAATTTTTTTTTTCTATTTTCAATCGGATTAAGGAAATGTTCTGTTGTTATGATAAAATATGACGAAAAAAAATTTTTAGGACACATTTAGTATCTCCCCTTGGGAGCTGGAGCCTTAAAATTCACAATTTAAGAGAAAAAAGAAAGTAAAAACATGCAAAAAATGAAATTTTACAATTTTTATGAGGAGTGATGTTTTTTTGAGGGTGTAGAATACGAAGTTAACAAAAAAATGTATATTGGGAATGTAAAATTGAGGGGGGAGGGGGGTTGAGACTTGGGAAAATATCAATTTTTACAATTTTTCCAAGTAATTTTCCAAAATCTATTTTTTTGAGGGCGTAGAATACGAATTTTGCAATATTCTTCTCTTAGAAATAAAAGGTTGTGGTGGGGGAGGGATTAAAAAAGGGAGTAAGATGTGGAAAAATTTGAATTTTGAAATTTTCTAGAGTTGTATTATATCGAAATATACATATTTTAAAAAGTGAAGAAAGCGAATTTGATAAAAAAAAATTCTCTTATTAATAGAGGATTGAGCTGAGAAGGAGGGGGTGAGATTTGGAACATTTTTAATTACACAACTTTACAGAGTTATATTTATATACCGAAAACTATGTTTTCGAGGACGTAGAATTCAAATTTGGCAATATTTTTCTCTTCAGGATGAAAATGTGTTGGCGTGAGAGAGGGGATATATCGTTATTTTTCCGAGTTGTAGGTACATCAAAATTTTTTGTTTTTGAGGGTTTGAATTTGGGAATATTATTATTTTCGATATGAATGATTAAAGTAAAGAAGGGCAATCCCTTAAATAATTTGAATTTTTTCCTGAAAATTTGAAAAAAATTACTGATATTTAAATATACCTACATACAAATTTAAAAAGGGATAATTTCAATTTCATTAGGAAGTGTTTCAATTTATAATTGTGTGATTTTTGTTCATTCTTTTGTGTACTTAGTGCTAAAAACTGAAATGATTGCATATTTCACTGCATGCGTTCGTTATTATAAAAATCGAATACCTTCCGCCAGCATAAACGCAACCTTTGATGGTGTGCGTTTTGCACAATTATAATACGCATGCCGAAACGCTTGCGTTTTTTACTACATGTGTTCCGCATTTCAAAAACTGTATGCGTTCAGTAAACAGAAATGCACTCTCTAAACGTAAGCGTTTTTCACTTTCCTTTACGCATGCGAAAGGCATGCCTATTTCCCGCATACCTACCCAGTGTAGGTAGGCAGTATGCGTTCTGCCTACCGAATCGTATGGCTGATCAGCATGCGGATCTGTATACTGATTTAGGGTGCGGAAACGCTATGCGTTTTCACCATTGCTGATCGGCCTTGAATAATATGTCAGCGTTCGGCAAGCAAATCAGCTACTTGAAATTTTTGTTTTTGAGGTTTTTTGATTCGGCATACTGAAACGCTAGTCATACGCATACTTTGTACGCCTTGCGTATTTGAAAAACGAAATCGGTATGCCGAAACGCATCTCAAATGCCATTAGGGTGTATTACACGCAGCATTTACGTTGACGTTGGTTAAACACCTAATGTCTAAGGTATGTGTATGTGTATGTAGATGTAGATGTACGTAAAAGTACAACAAACGGAGTACTCGCTTCGCGCTGCTTACCTTTCCATTTTGCGAGTCGATAGCGAAATCGGCCAACGAAGACGTATCGGCGTGCCCGTAAAGAGCGACTTGCGTCTCGATGGAGGGCCACCTTCGCACATTTCGATCGTCAACCGTGCCGCTACCGTTGTGTATGTGGTTGTGGTTGTGGTTGTGGTTGAGGTTGAGGGTGACATCGTCGTCGTCGTCGTCGTCGTTGATAATCTGCGCGCTCGTCCGTTGAGATTCGTTATTCCTCAGAGTCAAACTTTTTCGTGGACTTTCGCATCGAGCGACTGTAACACATAACGCGCGTACATATCCGCGTTATTAAACAAACATGAAAACGAGACCGAGACGAAGTAGCACCAGCACCAGCACCAGCACCAGCACCAGCACCAGCACCCACCGGTTAGATTTTTAAGCGAAGCTCTTTTGCAAGTCTTCAATTTGCCTTCGGCTGCCAGCTGCACGTGATGAGCGATTTCTTCGGCTTGATCGGTTAGAAACACGTAAAGTCCTTCTCCACGGCCGCACAACGAACCACCTTCGAAGCAGAATTTTCCATCCACAACGCCGAAACGTCTGCCAAAAGAAATTACGTATGTAGGTATTAGGTATTAGAGATCCAAGACCTAAGGTATTTAAATACCGCTTGTAACGTCACTCGCAACTTACCAACTTTGGAACCTACGTAGTATGTAGATGTACTTACGGTATAGGTAGGTATCCCCTATCCACGTCCAGTATACCATACATGCATCCTATGCAAATACTCGTATGTAAACTTACGTACGTATATCTACGTCTATTTGCGGTTGCGGTGCAATAATAGGCACGACCAGTCGAAAAAATCATTTTTCCAAAATACCTTCATACTTAGACTTACCTATACCCAACTTTTACCTCCTGACACAAGGACACGTGAGACATGACACACGACACATCCGCGCAGACCGCAGACCGCACACGCACTCACAGGGGTGCGGTGTGGGCATATTTTTGATGAGCAACTCATCGTTGAAATTTTTTTTTTTTTGGGGGGGGGGCCTTATTAAATTGCCAAGAATAAAACTTTAATTATTTCAATTTTAAATAAAAAAATAAAAATACGAGCATAACTTGACAAAAATTCATTTAAAAGGACCCCCCTATAATAATGCACCCCCCAATAAGTTTTTCGAAAAATTCGCTCTCGCTTCGCACGGGCCAACTCATCACATCAGTATGCCTACAATTACTTAGTTACGCTTCAGGCCTTCCCCTAAACATTTTTTTTCTCAATTTTGGATTCAGTCTACAAAAAGTATACCAGCTCACGTCATCCCACTTCCCCATGAAGTAGAAAATATTTTGGTCAATGCTCAATGAAGAATGCATAGTAATTTTTTGCAGTTTCAATATGATTTTTTATAAAAAATTTCGCCCTCGCTTCGCCCTCGCTTCGCTCGAGCAATATTCATTCATTCATATATTAAAAAAAAACTGATACTCTTTTGGGGGGATGGGGGGGGGGGGTGCTCACTCATTTTTTTGGGGGGGGAGGGTGCTTGAAGAATTGGGAGGCCTCATCGTTGACTCAGGGGGGTCACCGCACCCCTGCACACTCATGTCACGTGTCCAACCGTCTACTGTCCGCTGCCCGGCTATTAAGGATAGCTAGGTAGGTAGTAGGTACTTATTGTTAGTCGAATCTAACGTAAGCTATACTCACCGCAAATGTTTGATTTGCCAGTTGCCGAACAATTTCGGAGGTACGCCGATTGTTAAACAGAATCGATGGTCTTGGATGTGCAATTTGGCCGGACCAGCGCTCAATTTCGCCTTCGGCGGACTGGAACATATCTGAATCAAGTACTGTTCGTCTGCAACGCCGAATAGTATGCATCAAATATTAGGTATCAGGTATCACATGTATCACCGTATCAAGCATTAGATATAAGGTTGCGGTAAATGCTCGTAAGAATATAATGTACCCCCAACCCACCCCCACCCCCAGCCCCAGCCCTTACGTATCACACAAAGTGCCTATAATAGCCAAGGCTTAATACTTACGCGTCATTGCTGTACATGGCTGTACCTAATGAGTACGCGGCGCGGCACATGCAGCGCCGGCTGCGCCCACGTACCGTATGAAATTGCAAATACACGCAGCGTAGGTAGATAATAGGTATAGTAGGTAGATAAGGTAGGTACCTAGCTGCCTGCGATAAATGAATTCAAATTTCAGCGCGACAAGTCGCGTCGTAAAACATTTGCAGGTAGGTTAGGTAACTGAAACCTGAAAGGTATACTTGGCGAGTAGATAAGTGCGATAAATTAGCTTGCTTACCTTCTCCTAAATGCGTATAAATCTTCACTTGCCATTGGATGAGACGTTCTCTCGTATCGAATGCCAATACAACAATGATATCTTGACAAATTATCGCTACCGTATTCGATTCTTTATCCAAAGTGAACCCTACGAATGAGAATGCGTCAGAAGTTTTTTTTGAGAGGGTGCAAAGTGGGTATGGAGACTTGGAAATCAGAAGGGAACCATTTTTTGAATAGTTGATTCAAACAGTTTATATAATTGTAATTTCTTACACAACATAGTACGTATGTAGCACGTACCTGTTTCCAAGCCGAGGAAATGTTGCAACGATAACGAAGCTTTAGTCAGGCCTTGCTTGTATCGGTCGCGACTGTCGCGATATAACTGCAAGTGAAGACAATCTGTAACAACAACAAGAACAAAAAAAGCCAAAATTAGTTGGATCAACGACGAAAACATTTTAAGCACGTGATATGTAGGTATCTAATTCTAATGTACATTCTACATTTGGGCACATCGATAGCACAATGTGATCCTCATGTTCATCACATCGTGAGATCGTGACATCATTAATAGCCAACAAGAAGTAGGTAATCGCAGAGGCGTCATTAAGGAGAGGTCTGGGGGGGGGGGGGTCTGGCCCCCTAAAGTGTATGTTGTATTCATAAATTTACACCCTTACATCAGATAAGGATTTTTAAAGTATTAAATCATGAAAAAATGTCTTTTTAGGGCATTAGAAAACCAATTTTTTCAAAGCTTCGCTCGGGCATAAACAAAATTACAAATTCTATGATCTATCTGAGACGAAAGTGCGGAAGAAGACTCCCTTTTTACCCCCTCCCCATTTTTAGGAGGTGAAAAAAGTCGGTCCCCCATTTCCACTTCGAAAAAGCAAAATAAGTTGCCCAACACACGGCCCGTTTTGTGCAAAAACGCAAATAAATGCGTCGCGCGTCGTGTCGGTGAAACGCTCTTAAAACAACCTCACTCGAGCAAGGCAAAAACTTAAATGAAGTGAGACACTGAAAGAGCGCTCTGAGGTTGGCGATAAATTTGGCAGAAGGAAAGGCCCCACAACCCACAACCCACAACCATAATCGTAAGCAGTCGACCCTTTCAACCATAAGGCTATACTCATACTCATACTGGTGCTATAAATCGTGTTCAACCCAACCAAACCCGAACGGCACGCGGCAGGTGGAAAATAACGGAATATAAAAAGCCGCAAAGAGCCAATAAATCGGAATGGGGCACAATGGGTTGACTCTTGGCTTTTAATGAAGAAAGGCAGTCGCGAATCAACACGCACAAGGCGCCAACGGTAGGTAGGTAGGTAGGTAGGTAGGTCTAGGTACACGGAAATTATCTACGGTATTTTTTCGGATTACCTTTCTTCCACCCCCTACTCCCTCAATGAGATGTTAAAAATACTTCAAAGCTTCGTCAAATATTTGTATATGGTAGCACTTGGACTTGGTTGATAGAGTTGTCGGCATTCTGTGCAAAGGCCGTGTAAAATATGTATTGGTCAGACAAAAAAAAAGAGATGAAAAGATCCAGTTGATTGAACAAGTCATGTCCAGATCCAGATACGACGCGACGCGACGGAAGGAAAAGGGATTACGCAGCCCCAATTCATGCGTGAATGCGTAAATGCGTAAATGCGTGAACTGGGTTTCGAATTCTTATATGGTATGGTACTACTCGTAATAAACGTGTTAGGTTTACGTTTCAGTGACGTTATACCTAAGCGATTTTCGTCTGTGACATAAAACGTCACAGTCACACCTTGTAATAGTGCTAGGTGTAGGTACTTTAGAGTTAGAATGAATACGATATATTCATTATTAAGTCACGTTTGTTTTTCAATTAAATAAAAATAATGAAAATCTAAGTCGGAAATGATTTCGTAGACGAAATCATAACAAAACGTTTAAATTGTTGTACAGTGAAAACAAATCAAAGATAAGCACGTTTCAGAAAAAATTATGAGGGTCAATTTTTGTTGAGATTATGTGCTGTTATTGCACTGGTGGTGCGATATCTACTGTAGTAACGTTAACGTATCGCGAAAAATAGACTACTTGGCTTAAATTGTACCTACACGACCGAATAAAGATCATTGAGTAGTTAGGTAGGTACTTAGGAAGGTAGGAAGGTACAGATTACCTACTGGAGATTGTTTGAGACAGGGCTGGAAGAACGCTGTGATTTTTTTGTCGTTCCTTGTTCTTTCGTTCCCAAAATAAACCTTCCATCTTATTTTCATCTGTTCTTTGTAATTACAGTAAATGACGTTCGTTCGTTCTTCTGTTCTTTGTTCTTTGCCTCAATCACGTTCTCCGTTCCCGTTCCCGTTCTTCGTTCTCAGTTGAAAATCATGCAAAATTTTGAACAAAATTCGAAAAAAAATACATACAGGAGCACAAATTCATCAAAAACACACAGACACAATGCATAGGCACAATCACATAAGACATAGAATGCGCTTATAATCCATAAAGAGGGAGAAGTGACCATTAAATATATGATTTTGAGTTGATTTTACCATGATATTGAAGGAAAATGGGGAAAAAAGAAAGAACAAAGAACATTCAAGAATTTAGTGTTCTTCGTTCTTGTTCTTTAAGCCAAATTAAACATTCGTCGTTCGTTTCCATTTGTTCTTTTCAGTAATTTTTCAATGTTTGTTCTTTCGTTCTTTAGTTCTTTCAAAAAAATGACTGTGTTCTTCGTTCTTCGTTCCCGTTCTTCGTTCGTTCTTCCAGCCCTGGTTTGAGAACCAATTACTCGTGGATTGTGGCTTTCTAAAAAAAAAGAAAATCAATTCAGGATCGACACGTGGATGTGAATGTGAATGAGAAACGTGGCGTGGGGCGCGGAGTGAAGAGAGGCAAACTTGAAAACTGGGTAGAAAATAATTTTTACACGGCGCGGCGTTTATCTGGGAGCGTTCTATTATTTTACAAATTTATCGAAATCGATGGCAGATGCGTAATTTTTTATAAGAACTGAATTTAAAGTAGGTAGGTAAATTAAATTATGTTTAAGACGGTTTAAGAACTACTCGAACAAAAAATTACACAAATCTCGTCGTTTTCGAGAAATTTGTAAAAAGCTAAAAACAAAACGCTTCTGTATAAACGCTATATGTTGATGATTTCTTCTACGCCGCGCCGCGCCGCGCCGTTTTCATACGAGCGCGCACGTACGGTGTCGGTGGTACGGTAAAGTACCGTATCTTGTCAACGTGTCGATGCCGAATCGAAGTGTTTCCATTTTTGGAAATCAACTCGACAACTGGTATGTAGACTTCGTACCTTCGTAGGTAATTTTGATTCAAAATAATACGAGCAACAGCAATGTAGGTAGAGGTATTACGTATTGTTATGGTTTGAGGTACAATGGACGGGCGGCATAGGCAGGGCAGAAAGACAGGCCCGTAAAGAATGATGCCGCGCCGCGCCGCGGCGCCGTCGTTTTGCGCATTTTACAAACGATTAATTTCGCATAAAAGCTTTTTCTCGCATAATATTCGCGCCCCCGCAACTCGGTAATGCGATGGCGGCCTCGGCGGCCGGGGGGGGGGCTGGCTGGGGCTTGATTATCAATTGTTATACTTGGCCGAATCGTTGCGGCCAAATTAACGCGCGTATTTGTCGTCAGTCGTGCCGTTTATTCTGCATTCTGTAATTTCTGTATAGGTAA
Organism: Pseudococcus viburni; assembly: GCA_033439095.1. Lineage (NCBI taxonomy): Eukaryota > Metazoa > Arthropoda > Insecta > Hemiptera > Pseudococcidae > Pseudococcus > Pseudococcus viburni. Next base: position 100,337 of record JAVBJF010000633.1, on the reverse strand, counting down.
GGTACGCCTACGGTAGCTATGGTACTAGGTATGTAGTAGGTAGTAGGTAGTAGATAGTAGATATGTTTTGCCCTTTTAACGATAGCCTCGGCTTTTCGTTTCAATGGAAGCGAGAGAAGGAAGGGGTAAATGGACGGACGAGTGGACGGGTGGACGGGTGGAAAGTACGACAAATAACGAGAAGAACGAAAACCAAAACGCATATCGCCTCAGAGTCAGAGTTGCCGCAAGTTTCGACAATTTGTATTCGTATAGGAATTGTATACATACTTTTCAGCGGCAGCTACATAAGCAGCAACTAGCAACGAGCAACTGGCAACTGGCAACCAAATACCAAATCCGATCTAAATGGACTTGGTTGCTCAAAAGTAGCAACTTGATAAGAGTATTTACTTTTTTGTACTACTCTTCGAGATTTGTATTGTAATTGTGAAAAGATATTCATTTCTGATTTTTATTTCATTAAATTTTTATTTTGTCCAATTTTTCATTTCGGAATCGAAATAAATCAAAAATACAAGAGAAATTTTTTGAGCTTCCATTAAGCGTTCATGTTTTTAGTTGCTGTTTATGTAGTATAGCTTTTTTCAAAAATTTGTAAGTTGCTCGTTTTTTGGCCAGTTGCTAGTTGCTGGTTGCTGGTTGCTGCTTATGTAGCTGCCGTCTTACACAGACACACGCACACGCTTACACTGTACAGCGCGTAGCGTACACTTATTACTCACATTGCGAATACCCTATAGGAAGTAGGTGGTAGGTTAGGTACCAAGGGCTAAATGTCAGTAGAGGAAAATTTATACTTACATTTAAAAAAATTTTACCAACGAATGTTGAATGAAATATTTAGTGAGCAACACGACACTACCGCATCGCACCGCATCGTACCGCAGTCCAGAGACCGTTAGCGCAGATTAGTTGGTGTAGGTATCAAATACCATACGTATCGGGTGCTCGATTAATTCTGGCACCCCCACCCCCACCCCCACCCCCACCCCCTCAGTTTGTAGGTAAACAGCAATCCAGTTTTTTTCATCATGCAATTTAATCATTACAATGTCGCAAATGTAATTTATTTCAATTTACAATAGTAGGTAGTAGGTAGCTAGGTACCTCCACCTAGCTACCTATTAATATGAACACGAATAGCCGCGTAAGTACAATGGCACTAGCGAGAAAGCGCAGAGTAGCGCAGCGAATCTCAAATTTGAATTTCAAATCGAATGGAAAAGTCGAGGCGAAGAGGCGAAAACATATCAGAATAGAAACTGTACGCGTAAGAGTTTTTAACGCTTTTATTGCCACGTTCGCGATTCTCAGAGCTCTCAGTATGCCCAGCTCTCAGCTCTCAGCTCTCAGCTCTCAGCTCTCAGCGACACAAATACAAACACTCGACTTTGAATCGCATACCGCGCCACGCCGTTCGCGTTAATAATGATCGTTAATTAATCGAGTTTCTAATCGACTCGTATGCAGGTACTTTACTACTTCAGTGCTTATTGTACATAAAGTCGTAAACTCGACACTCGACACTCGACCCTTTCAGCGTAAACACGGCGATACCATACCTACTTATATGTACCATAGATAGATTTAGGTAGCGATAGCTGAGCCTGTGCGGTATTCGTAGCTACGTACATGTAGCTAGTATTCGTATGTGTAGGTATGTGGATGTAGATGTACTATCGTAGCAAAATACGTAACTGCCTACCAATAAGAACGTTAACTTAAGGTGTAGAAAAATTTTCGCATCGCGTCATCTTTTTCGAGGGTGCATTTGCACAAGTTTTTCAACGAAGCTCGGTCGCGGTCGTTGCGTATGCACCGAGCACGGCATGGCAGCGCCAGCGCCACCGTAATGATTTCGATTTTCACGTGCGAAGACGTAGACGCCGCGCCGCGAGGGGTAGGGGGACCAAACACACTTGAAGCGCCCCTTATTAAACATCATTTCTTCGTTTCCAACCCTGCGGCTTGGTCGACGTCGACGTCGCGTCGTTTTCGCAATTAGTCGTAACGCGTAGTCGCGTTGATGTTGTTGTTTTCTGTGCTTTTTAGACAAGCACTAGGCAAAAACTAAGCACTGCAGTTCGGGCTCCCTTTTTTTCTACCGGCCGCCTATTCCGTCTCATGCTGCCCAACCCAGCCCAGCCCAGCCCTGCCCTGCCCTGTCTATACCCTATCCTACGTATTTTGTTCAATTGTTCAATATCCTAGTTCGTTCATTTTTTTGACGAACCCCTTTCGTGTTGTCGCGTCGCGCTGCATCGGCAACTTTTTAAACGGCGCGACGCGCGATAGTGGCATGGCTGGACGCTAGCAATCATTTTCTTCAGTCGTGTCGACCTCCTCCTTCTCCCCCCCCCCCCCAACAATTCGTAAGTAGGTCTCACAGATGACGTACTACATACATATGCTGCTAGAGATACTGACCAGCAAGCACTTCTAGGTATATAGTTAAGCAATCACCAATCACGAAAATCGATTCGGGCGCGGCGGCGTGGCCATTCGTCTTTCTACTTCGGTCTCTTTTTGGGACTTTGCCGAGTAAAGTTTGCAAAAATGTATCATCTATTAGGTCTGGTATCTGCAACAGCACTTTTGATGTTTATCTTTCGCAATACGAGTAGGTATCTAACGGGAAAGCGAACGCAAACACGATAGCGATAGCGATAGCGATATAATAAATTCAATTCGAGAATCACTTAAAGAGAAAGACGACCAAACGAAGAGAAACACACAAGTCGAGGAGAAAAATAAAACAAAACTCCAGCGGGACCGATCGCGTATCAAAGAGGAAAAGCAAAAAGGAACAAAAAACGCGTCATAAATTACCAAAGTCGGCTTTAAACGACTTTCGCAAAGGTCTTATTTTTTGCTTAGCTTTTTATTGACACGGCAAGGAGGCGGGCACGCCGCCCCACACCGCGGACCGTGTTCCACATGGCATGGTACCTAACCTATGCAGTAGGTACTGGTATAGTCGTAGCCGTAGCTCGCTCAGTACCATGCTCGTATACCGTAAATACACATACATACAAAGTACAAATGCGCAGCGTGGCGCGGCGTTTATTTTATATGACGATAACGCGACTGTATATTATTTTTATGGGAATTCGGTGATACTACTACCACTACCACCACCACCACCACACCACACCACCCTCACCCTCACCCTACGAGTAGCGAGTACTACCATTAGGACGCGACCGCGACGCAACACGACGACGATTCACTACACAAGTTTTACGTTTTACGAAGGTAGCTAAAGTTGTACGTAGGTAGGTATAGGTAATGTAGTTATACCTGCATGCTCAAGTCAGTAGATATGCTGTACAAGTTTATACCTACTGGAGGGACTGGAGGGACTGGAGGGACCACGTGTGATGAGCTGATGACTGATGAGACACGACTCGCTAGGTAGTAGGTAGTAGGTAGCTAGGTACTAAGTGTAGGTGTAGGTATTCAGCTCCAAAGTCTTGACGTAACAATCACGTGACATACGATTGATAAGATAACGTAGAGGTGAAGAGGCAAAGAATGGAAAAAATATGTATTTACGAATTTTTTTTTTTTTTTTTTTTTTTGAAATTCAGGTGTAAAGGTGATACTTTTTTCTCCGGTTTTCTCCATTCTTCACCTCTACGTTACTACCGTATCTCATCAATGGCATGTCACGTGATTATGACGTGAAAACTTTGTAGCCGAATACTGACTATGTAGCTAACTAGCTACCGGTATCCCGTCGCTTCGCTTCATGGAACGTATCGTAGAAAACTTACGTCTGCGTTTACGTATGATAGGTTCGGAAATTCAGAATGTTGCAAAGGTCGAACGTTGCGTCGCATCGCGTCGCGACACATTACCGTATTCACCCATCAATTAGCAACATTTTTCTAACGATCGATCGCGCGCCTTTTCATTGAGATGAAAATTTCGACGTTCATTCACATTTCACAGTAGGTAGATGGCAGAAGGTAGAAAGGTACCCAAGTATTAGGTGCTTATTACTGGTATATTAGGTAAACCTGGACAGGTGCGTACTGCGTACTGCGTAGGTACAATGGTAGGTACATAGGTAGGTAGAGGCACCTACATTTTATAATAGTTTTCGAACGCATGCGAGAGACGCGATGACATCGAAATAAGTGGTAAGTCGATCCGACCGATCGCTCGATCGCTCGATCCTCGACCGGTCTTCCTATTCGTTCGTTTGGCAGTATAATGCAAATAATGCTAATAATGCTAGCGTTGACGATGGACGGATGGAGCTGGCGCTGCGCTGGTGCTAAGACTGGCGTGGGTGAATTCGTACTAGACGGATATTGACTTGTACGAGTATCTATGCAAGTACGTACACGTACACGTAGCTAAGTACCTAATATGTAATTCGTATTGCGTATTGCGTATGCTTAGCTATTGTAATAGGGTCGTAAAAGAGCGGATAGCCAAGCTAGCCCGTCGGGTCGGGTCGCGTCGCGGTGTTGAAGGGTGGAGGAGAGAGCCCAGGGTGCAACAAGAAGGAGAAGGAGAGAGAGAGAAGTGCAGGTGGAAGTGAAGGTGTCACATTTGTACATATAAACAAACAATGCAAAACTAGCGCGCCGAATACGGACTCTTTTCCATTTTCAACACATCGCATCGTCCCATCATCCCATCATTCCATCGCCCCATTGCCCCATTGCCGCGCCGCTTCGCTATACGTCGCGTCGCGTTGCATCGCCAAAAAGAATTCGTTGTTTCCACACTTTTTACATTTTCGAGTTGGGACTGGACATTAAATCATTCGCGTAGTTAGCAATTAGATACGATACTCATCATCGACGTGGCTTGGCTTGGCTTGGCTTGGTACGACGACGTCGCCATTCGCCATCCGTCATCCTCGTCATTATTTTTCCAACATTTTCCTACTCGTATAATCACTTTTTATCACAGCTTGGCGGAAAATTTTCTCACGAAATAAGTATAGGTAAGTAAGTACATATATGTAGGCAGCTAGGCACTTAGGTACTTACCCAGTAATATCAACTACTTACAGTACCTCCTACATACCAACTTACTACCTGTTCACGTTGATGCGTTATGGAGCCGCGTTGCGTTGCGTGGCGTGGCGTGGCGTAGTGCGGTAGTGCGGGTGTGAGTGTGAGTGTGAGTGTAGGTGTAGGTATGGGTGTGGTGGCGCCTATGTACTCGTAGTTGACTGGTTACAGGGTGAGTGCTTGCTGCTAGCTAGTAGCAATTGTCTAATAGGTCACTGTACAGACATAAAGGATGGCACGGCACGGCATGGCATGGCATGCCAGAATACGTATTCCCTACACCTACACCTAAACGTACACTTACACGTAGGTACAGTACATAACTACATGCGCAACATTACGCATACCTCCCCCCCTCCTCCCACCGGTGCAGTGACGGTGGTATCAAATAGACGGAATAATAGGAACCGGATTCGCACTCGCATAACACAAGTTATAGGTCTGCAAGGGATCACGGACGAGAGAGGTGTGCGGCGCGGTGCGGTGCGGTGCGGTGCGGTGCGGAGGTCCCGGATGGCTACGTTTTCTGCATAGCGTAGGCGTAAGCTTAGGCCCAGGCCCAGGCCCAGGCCTAGGCCTAAGCCCACTTGTATGTATACCTTCAAAATAAATAATATATATGTATATATCACTGATAAAATGGTACTATACCGTGCTGTACCGTGCTGTACCGTACCAAACGTAAACGCACGAGTAACTAGAAATACGCAAGCTGAGATTTCGAGTTGGGGACCAGCAAAAAGTACAAAGCGATGCGACGGGACGCAACGCAACGCCACGCCGCGCTGCGACATCGACACCGCAAAAAAGATTTTGCGGCCGTGCCGCAATCATCCCTTTTCTGTACGAAAAATTAAGGACGCGCACGGTTGACTCGAATGGTATCGTAAAGCTCGCTTGCGCTCGTACGCTTCTACTTCTAGTTGAAAGCACACGGGCGAACGCAAGCCCCCCCAACCCGCATCCGGACTCGGGACCCCGAACCCCGAACCCCGAACCCGAAACCAAACGTACAATAAGAAGAGAGCTCTACCCACGTCCCACGTAGTATATCTACATCTACATCTACTCGCATGTTACGAAGGAGAAGGCGACGCGACGGAGACGGAGACGGTGACCGGGTGACGGTATTGGTAGCGGTCGCAGTAACGAGTCTACGATCTACGACTCTGCGTAAGCCCAACTTTAAGTAATTACATTATGCTTACGCGTACGAATATTATGTCACCAGCAGCACCATCATGAGACCATTAAGTATCACTGTGCAGCCAGTATCAGAGACCCGCGGAGGCGCGGACTATGAGCAAAAAAAACCACGCGCGGACTAACCGACTACGTCGCGTCGCGTCGCCGTCGTTTCCCGTTCCCGTTAGCGTTAGCGTTAGGCGTTATCCTGGGCCGCGGCCCCGCCGTCGCTTCGTTCCTCTTCCTTAACCTCACACACTCCGAAGGTTCTCTCGACTTACCCGTTGTTATAGTGCAGTTAATTACACGCGGCGGGCGTAACCACCGATCGCTAACCACCCGAATACTTCATATAGGTACTCGTACGTACGTGCAAACTATCGCTGTCAACGTGGAGGCGCCGCGCCGGACAACAGGCAAATCAGTGTATCGAAGCCAACGCCAGCCAGCCAGCACTGATAACGCCTACGTGTACATACGTACATAGTTTCGTTAGTTGAGTATAATTATACAATACATATGTACATAAGGTATACATATGTATATATACATGTACATGTACATCTTCTCAAGGTGTACTCGCCACTCGCCACTCGGTACTCGGTACTCGGTACTGGTAGTCAGCCTCCAGGATCAGGGTTAGGCGATCGCTCGATAAGTAATCCTCGGCAATTCAACTCAACTCAACTCAATTCAATTCAATTCAATTCAGCGAATCACGCGCTCCAAATCATTTCGTTTATTTCACAGCAAAAGCCGAAGCTAAAACCGCGCCATTTCCAATACGGTTGCCGTCGCTGCCTCCGCTGCTTGTGAGGAGTTTATACGAGTACGGGTACCTAGTAGGTGCACTGGTGCACTGGTGCACCAGTGCAGGGTAGACGGTAGAGGCGCAATGTGACGTGACGTGACACGACGCAACACACCACTAAGGAGTGAATAGAGTCGCCGGGCCGCGTTATTTGCGAGTGTACATATAACACTATTAATATTGTGTTCGTATATGCCGGCTGTAGGTGTAGGTGTAGGTGTAGGTGTAGGTGTAGGTGTAGGTGTAGGTGTAGGTGTAGGTGTACATAGGTGTTCAGCGCCAGGAGCAAGTCAAAGCGGAGGTACACTTACGACTCGGCCGATTTTTCTTATCGGTATCAATCAATACATAACTAGTTACCTACTAATTAAAATTCCGCATACGCATACGCACAGGCACAGACACAGGCATAGGCACAGGCATACAGTACTATGCCTCGTAACAATAACGTACTCGTAATTAAGAGGCTGTATCTAATATCCGTAATATCTATTCTATACATGCCCTTACACTTGTATGTAGCTATTTCTATCACAAGTATACGAATACGAGTACACAAGCCATGCGAGTAGCTCCAGCCCCAGCTGCAACCCCAGCTCCAGCTCTAGCTCCAGCTCTAGCTCCACGTGTAAATACTGTTACCAAAATAGGCGATGACGATGGCGCCTAGCACGCATAGTCCAGTGGCAGATTGCATTTTTTTGGACATAAACTGCAAAAGGTGATAGAGGCGTGAAATTTGGTGTGATGAACAAGGACATCATAACGAATTTTTAGAGCCCGGGAGCCCATCGCCAAATCCCAAAGAAGGGAGTGGGGGAGGTTTTAAGGGGGGTTCCGCCCCCCATTTTTCGAAATTGGACTATCGACCCTTTTTTGGTGTCATTTCCAAATGATTGAATCCCGCTGAGTTCAAAAATGTCATTACTTTCAATATCCGAGTGAGAAAAGTCCCTCAAATTTGAGATTTCTCTACTCGTATTTTCACATTTTTCCTCAAAACTGCCTAAAAATCATATTTTTCCAACTTTGCACACCCTGCCGACCTTCCAACTAAATTTTTATTACGATTTTCGAAATGTACGGGTAGATTACCATATATATTGACCTTTTTCATCTTTCCATACCCCTGCTCTGAGTGAACAGAGCGGTCTAAAGGTACTGAAATTGCACCAATTTTTCACATTTTTGGGTAAAAATCACAATCAAGTATTTAATTATATACGAGATAATGTTCATGGGTTGAAGTTTTTTATGCGATGTCTGGGTAGTGCAGGTCCAACAGAATAAATACAAGCCCAGAGGCACCCCGTATACCCCCTCTGCAGGGGTGAGGGGGGTCATTTTTGACTAGCATTTTGCCCGATTTTGACCACTTTGAAAGTGAAATTAGTTTTACAATTTTTTTCACCCAAAAAAAATTACTGAATAATGTTTTCTGACGTTTCTCGATCCAGATCAGTTGATGATTTTTTATTAAATGCAAGTGGTAAGGGTGACTATTTAGGGGAAGGGGTAACATTTTGACAAAAAAATCGACATACGTATCAAAACCCTAGATTTCGATACGTATGTCTATTTTTTTGTCAAAATGTTACTCCTCCCCCTCAATGGGCTCACCCCTCCTCACACCTTGGTTATAATCGAAAAATCAGTAACGTATTTGAAATCAGCGCCTTTGAAACCCTAGATTTCAATACGTATGTCGATTTTTTTGTAAAATGTTACCCCTTCTCCTAAATAGTCACCCTTACCACTTGCATTTAATAAAAAATCATCAACTGATCTGGATCGAGAAACGTCAGAAAACATTATTCAGTAATTTTTTTTGGGTGAAAAAAATTGTAAAACTAATTTCACTTTCAAAGTGGTCAAAATCGGGCAAAATGCTAGTCAAAAATGACCCCCCTCACCCCTGCAGAGGGGGTATACGGGGTGCCTCTGGGCTTGTATTTATTCTGTTGGACCTGCACTACCCAGACATCGCATAAAAAACTTCAACCCATGAACATTATCTCGTATATAATTAAATACTTGATTGTGATTTTTACCCAAAAATGTGAAAAATTGGTGCAATTTCAGTACCTTTAGACCGCTCTGTTCACTCAGAGCAGGGGTATGGAAAGATGAAAAAGGTCAATATATATGGTAATCTACCCGTACATTTCGAAAATCGTAATAAAAATTTAGTTGGAAGGTCGGCAGGGTGTGCAAAGTTGGAAAAATATGATTTTTAGGCAGTTTTGAGGAAAAATGTGAAAATACGAGTAGAGAAATCTCAAATTTGAGGGACTTCTCTCACTCGGATATTGAAAGTAATGACATTTTTGAACTCAGCGGGATTCAATCATTTGGAAATGACACCAAAAAAGGGTCGATAGTCCAATTTCGAAAAATGGGGGGCGGAACCCCCCTTAAAACCTCCCCCACTCCCTTCTTTGGGGTTTGGCGATGGGCTCCCGGGCTCTAAAAATTCGTTATGATGTCCTTGTTCATCACACCAAATTTCACGCCTCTATCATCTTTTGCAGTTTACTTGCAGTTTGCCACTGGACTAGCACCTTAATCCAGTAACACGTTCACCTTTAGGCAGATCTATACCTAGAGCTAGACTAAGCATGTAGATGTAGATGTATGATGTATGATGTATGATGTATAGGTACAATGTATGTACAATTGTACATCGCTACATAAGTAGTTAAGTACCTACTGGCTACTGTACATATAGTTAGCTACAGAATACACCTGCAGTAGACCAACAACTAGCTAGGTGTAAGTATGGTACCAACGTACCATATACATATATGTAGCTAAAGCTAAAGCTACGTCGGTAATAGGTATACGTATATCGTATATGTACTACATACGTAGAGGTACATTACATACACATACGATATACTGAATATACGCGTACGTATTATATGTAGATATAATGTAAGTGTAAGTATAGCGAAGTAGCGAGCTAGCGACGCGGCTTGTGGCAGTATAGATAAAACGATTAGATACCATACCGTACTGTACCGTATCGCACCGCACCGCGCCACCGTGCTGCTGGAAGCTTAATAGAATTTGCTTTTCTAGCGATTACACGCTCCCTTTCTTTATCTGGCAGCGCTCTACGTCGTTTGCCTTCGCCACTGCCACTGCCACTGCCATGCTACTGTCTCTCCCGATACCCTGCATACCACATATTTATACGAATTCATACCTAATGGTAGGTATACCGTATACGTATTTTACATAGGTAACGAACGACTCGACCCTACGCGACGCCGACGCCGACGCCGATGGTAGGTACGAAACGAGTACCTATTGTACGTGAATAACAATAGGCGGTGATAAACCGTTACTATAGTTATAGGTATACGTCTACGTGTATACCTAAAGCTAACGCTAACGCTAAAGCTGAAGGTAATGGCCAATGGCCAATGGGTAATAGGTAATAGGTATATGTGCGTTTTTCGGCACCTTAAAATCAAAATCGACTCCCTGATGCTGAGCGCGAACGCCAACGTGTGTACTTTGGCAGAAGCAGACCGGATGACCGGATGACCGGATACTGATATGTATGTATTATGTAGGTAGTAGGTAGTAGGTAGCTAGGTACCTACTACCTACTCAAAAGAATCGACGGTTTAACTAACCAACATCAACCATGTACGTATGATCCATGAACCATGATCCATGATCTACGCATACCTATCATAATGTAGGCAAGTAGGTATTTAGGTATCATATGTAGGTAGGTAATTATGCTTAAACCTTTCATTTGCGAGAAATCCCCGATGCCCGATAAGCTCATTTTTAATAAGTATACCTGTCGCAAAAGCTAATTAAGGTTGCGGTGCGATGATTGAAAAAAACTGACGTGAAATACCTACAAAACATGACGCGGCGTACGCGTATCTACCTATTTCGCTTTCGCATTCGCATTCGCATTCGCATTCGCATTCGCCATTCGTTGCTACACGTACGGAAACTGGCAAGTTGGAAAAAAAGTTTTACTTACGTTTCGATTGTCGGCCGATAAAATGATATCGAATACGTAAGCCAAGCCGCAGCCGCAGCCGCAGCCGCAGCCGCACCCGCCAAAAACAGTTTGCCGCAAATGCCGCTTATACGAGTAGTACGTTTTACGTTAACGACAAAGTTATCTCATTCCCGGACGCGAATTCGAACCACGTTAAGTTTTCGCAGGTACCAACACCAACGAATAAAACTAAAAATTGTGTCATTTCAAGTTTATCGGTAGCCCGTACGGCGTACGCATGGGTATGGGTATGGGTATACGTATACGTTTACGTACACCTAGACCTACTGACGGAATACGAAACACGAAAAACGAAACACGAAATACGGTAGTCGCCAGTCGGTAGGTAGTCTAGGTAGGTACCTGCTACCTAGGTAGAGGTACACAATACACATAGGTATACAAACTACGCGTACTTTACCTACTGAGGCAAGTTGAAATCGTTCAATTCCGTACCAAGTTGGTAGTAGTTGTACGAGTATGTAATATTAATATGTATTACCTAATACCGAACAGACCTATGTACTTACTACTTACTTACTTACTGGGAAAGCCTACCTACTCTTGCGACGACGACCGCGGATTTAAAACTCCTACGGCACAATCGAGTTTTCCGTTCGCGTTCGCTTTCGCTTTCGCTCTCGTCCTTTCAATCCGCATCAAACTTACTGTTAGACTTGCTTACAGGTTAAGTAGGCATACTTACTTAAAAGTTACCTTCATTCCCAAATACGCGCCAGGGCTCACTCTGACTCTGATTAAACTCGCAAGGTCTACAACACTCTTCGTAACACCTGACACGATTTAGTCAATTTACCGATTTACCATCTGCAGTGTGTCTTTTGTCTCAAGTCTCATTGTATCGTATCGCAGGTACCGTACATTTGTATGTATTCCCAAGTGGGTAATTCTACCAAAAACACACTTTTCAAAATGATTTTTTCTTTGAAAAAAAAAGTGTTTTTTAAAAAAAAATTTTAGGGGGAATTGCTTGGATACCAACCCAAGACCTCATAAATAATGTTGGGTCAAATTCATATTCACATAAAAAAAGGGCCTTATGTAAAAGCCATGTTAATCAACCACGGTGAAGGAAAAGAAATTTGTAGCCACGGTGATGGAAAAAAGCTAAATAAATGATTATAATAATCACTCAACATACTTTTAAAAAAAAAATTTCAACATAATTAGAACCAATACTTGCCAAACGATATTTTTTTTGTATTTTTTTGATCTCATCAGCTCATAGTTCCTTCAGTTGATGACCCACGGTGATGGAACGAAAAAAAGTAATTTCGGCATTTTTTATTGATTTATCTTGATATAAGGAACAGGGTAACTCAGGTTTGATTTTTCATCAGTGGATGAGATTTTGGACCAGCATCCAAAGAAATGTTAACTCATACATACGCAAAAAATATTTACAGTAAGCCATACATGAGCAATGAAAATTGACCACGGTGAAGGAACAAAACTCGTGCTACAGAGCTTCAAGGCCACCTCAGAGCTTGAGATTGTCACTAAAATGAATTTTGTTTAGACCTTGATCTGCGTACAGGTGTAAGGAACAGAGGAAACCAAGTCGCGAGAACGGAACTTCCATCACTCTTTGCTGGTCGTAAAAATAACTTTGAAAAACGAGGTGTGCTACAGCCACGGTGATGGAAATTTTGCCCACTAAGGGGGCTCTACGTCAGAAGGGGGAGGGGGTGGACACATTACAATTTATAAAATTGGTAGAGGGGATCACTATGATTGACCCAGCTATATTCAAACATTTCATTAATGTGCTGTACACGAAATTTTTTGCATGTACGCCAAAATGTGTGTTTTTGGTAGAATTACCCAAGTACCTATTAGAAGAAATAGGCCTCAACTCAAAGGCGATTGGCGAGTCCTATGGTGCGATTCATTTGTTTCTTTGTGGTTTATGCTATGCTTCCGGATGAAGGGATGATATCCGGATACTTGGAAACCGCAAAGAAATACAAAGGGGCATCTACATACATCAACATGGTGGTATGGTGCAACTCAACGTATTATAACCAGCAGTTATCAGAAAATATTAATTACAATATAAATATAAGAATAAGTAGGTAATAAGAAAAATCGAAAAATATATGCGTAACACCGAATACTTTTCGAATTTAGTGGCCAAAAATATATTTACTTTCTTAATTAAGTAAAAACATTAAAATCAATGGGGGGGGGGGGGTTGACTGTTACATAAAATATTCGCAATAGTATACCTACACACAGAACAGAATAATTAGCTGCACTCGCGGCATAGGTATGCATCTACTGGTAATATACATACATATAAACTTACATCCGCATGCGACACTAAAGATGCAGAGTGACGCGAAAATTTTTCAACCCATCGTTCTTTTGTTGTTTGAAGAGGAATCATTTCTCGTTGTCCTACCTTGGACTGAACGAAGGGTTGCCTACATTCAGATTGTCGAGGCAAAACCTCAACGCCGCGCCGCACTCAAAATACCCGGAAGAATGGAGGGGGAGATGTAGTGTTACCAATTTCAAGAAAATTTGACTTTTTTTGTAAATGTTTGCCCCTTCAAATTTTTTAATAGACAAAATCTGCATTCGATGATTTCTGATCCTCATCCAAATTCCGAAACATATGTTACGCGCAACTATTAATTTTTGAATATTTCAATTTTCTAAATTTCGAATTTCAATTTTTTTTTTAAATACAAAAATTGAAAAAATAATTGAAAATTTTTGAATGATTTGTAAATAATGAGGGGTCAGTTCTTATTTTTTGAAAAGAAAGGAGCGTCAGCTAAGCTACAAATGGGATTTCGTTGTTCGTTGAATGTTATATTTTTTTTACCTCGCAAATTTGCGAAATCCGAGGGTTGCAGCCGTCGCAGGATTATTGAGTCACCCGGTACACACACGTGCAATTGGTACAATTAAACTGGAATATTGATACGCATACAAGTACGAAACCACATGAGACAGGGAGACACTGGCGGACGCGACGCGACGCCACGCCACGCCGCGCCGCACTGACTTGCCACTCAGATTCCCATCCGCTTATGCCATCGCCATTTAGAAACGTGTCGCTGCCGTAGCGGTAGCGCAAATTTAGGGGGAAAACAGCGCAATGCTCCGGCGACAGCAAACGCCGCACATTCTACGATGAGATGGTACAGCGGTACAGCTACGAATAGCAATTCGTTTTCATATCGGAGTCGAAGCACGTTCGCTAAACGAGGGCCAATTTGTCGTTTCAATTGTCGAAAGACGAAACGAGGCATGTCTGCACTGTCTGCAGGTCTCGGTCCGAAGCTGTACAGTCTGGACTAACGGAAAGATTTTTGCTCTCAGCTCTCAGCTCGCTGATCGGCTGGTCGGCTGGTCGCTGTTTCAATGTTTACATTACGTGCCGAATTAGACGCCCTCGTCCGCGGTCCGCGCTCCACCCGACGCGACGGGGTGCATTCTCCAACATGAGTCAGCAGCGAGGTAATCGTATCAATCGAGTACCTAGCTAGTAGCTACCTAGTATCTACATACAGTATTAGGCATTCTCTTCCGTCTTATTTTTTTGTTCTTTCGTTTTTTCGTCTATTCGACATTCGTTTGCTTCGAACTGTTCGGCCTTCCACCCTCGACTGCAGACTGCCGAATTCGATCTGTCTTCGTTTAGTTATTCACGCAAACAGGTAGGTAGGTATGTATGTACTTTCTGAAGCAATCTATTTCACTCGGCCGCAAACCTTTTTTTATCACGATAGTTCGAATTTCTAAAAAATTTGTTTTTCCGGCTTTTTCGCAATCCACAGTTCGCCATTACATCATCGAGAAACTACGAGTTTTTTCGCATTTCATCACCGTCTAGTCCGATTGCGGTCGTGGCCGTGTTCAAAAGTAAAACTCAGCGTCGCGTCGCATCGTTTTGCAGGCATCTTAGGTACAGAGGTTAAATGAGAAAAGAGACGCGTCACTATTGTCCACTTGTCCAGATTTCGAGATCGATCACGTAATGCGAGAACGGAGAACGGAGAACGCAGAACGGAGAACGGCGGGAGACGAGAAGAAGTCGCTACACTAACTGTAAGATTCGGTGCTATACTACCTACGAGTACCTCTACCTACTTACGTTTATGCACTTTTATCAGCCTTTTCTCTTTTCATAATTACCTAATACCGCAATACGCATTACGTACGTAGTAAAAATGACTCCG
Organism: Pseudococcus viburni; assembly: GCA_033439095.1. Taxonomy (NCBI): domain Eukaryota; kingdom Metazoa; phylum Arthropoda; class Insecta; order Hemiptera; family Pseudococcidae; genus Pseudococcus; species Pseudococcus viburni. Next base: position 85,061 of record JAVBJF010000633.1, on the reverse strand, counting down.
TATGAAGAAAGCTCGAGTGTCGAATCATTCATTTTGCAGTCTTGGCTCACGCAAAAGGAAACAATGTACGGTACGGGGTCTGTTGGTTTGCCGATCGTTTCGCGTTATTTCCGCGTCACAAATTTGTACGCAGCGCAGCTAGCTAGTGTATCGCTATCTACCTACCTACCTACCTACCTAGCTACATCTAGCTAGTAACTACCTATTCGAAAAGTGTCGATGTCGGGGTTGGGTGGCGTGGCGTGGCGCAGCGTCGCATTCGAAGCCAGAGTCGCGATACTCCCGCAAACGACGCGACGCCTACGAATTGTAAAGATTTACCTACGAGTAGATATAGGCTGGGGGTTGTTTTTTTGAACGCGAGCCAACTACTAATCTCGAGCAGGCGGCGAATTGTAATTTAAAACTCGCATTCGTCGGCGCGGCGGCGGCATCGCATCGCATCGTACGTAAAATTACCAGTAGCTACTAATACAACCTACAACGATTAACGATTAATAAGTGGCGCGAGGTAGCGAGTTGGTGAAGTGTGCCGCATAAAATACGCCGCGTGAACGCGGTCTACGGTCCAGCAATCCAAGAAGACGTGTTTTCTCGGCCGCGGCGCGCCGCGCCGGTGCGAAATTCACCCCGTTTTGCGAAACGAGTAGGTAGCAGGTACATACTACAAGCGTAGACGGCGGCGTAGGAGTAGAGGTAGTTAGGTAAGTAGGTACTAGGTACATGGGGATAAGTACAGGCATCATAGCGAAATTCCGAAGAAAAAAGTGACTTTTAGTGACTTTTTTTGAACAAAAAGTGACCAAAGTGACCAAAAGGTGACCAAAAAGTAACCAACAGTAACCAAAAATTCAATTTTTTCGGGGGGGGGGAATTTTTTTACAGTTAAAAAAGAGGGCTGAGGATTCAAGAAAAAATGAGGGGAGGGGGTCAAAATTCAATGAAAAAATTAGGTAATCTGAAAATATTATTTTTTTTAGTGGCACTTCAGCAGGCAGATATAAATAATTAATTTAATTATACAGATTTGAGCAAAGAAAAAATTGAAAAATGACGAGATTTTTGGAACAAACAATTAATATATGACCTATATCTCCTCTCTAAATCTAAATCAGTCAATTTTCGTAAAACTGTGCCTTTTTTGAATCAGTGAAATGAATTTATTTGAAAATCAGTGATATTTCAATCCGGACCGCGCGAATCATTTCAGTCGTTCAGCGTTCAACTCTTTTTTACGTCTTATCACCAACTGAAAGAGGGAAACTGGAGAATGATGAAATAAACAATTTCGAATTTCGTTGTCGGTTGTATTCTAAACGGTCGAATTTGCACATGATTATGAATAATATTCAATAATTTGAGCAAATTCAACCGTTTATAATACAACCGACAACGAAATTCGAAATTGTTTATTTCATCACTCTCCAGTTTCCCTCTTTCAGTTGGTGATAAGACGTAAAAAAGAGTTGAATGCTGAATGACTGAAATGATTCGCGCGGTCCGGATTATTTGATTGATTTATTTTAGTTAAAATTATTGATTTATTCTGTCAAACGGGGAATTGATTAAAAAATCAATTACTTTACAGATTAAAAAAAACGATTTTTTTTTCAAATTTAGAAATAGAATTATTGAAATACTGCCCGAGCGAAGCGAGGGGATTTTTTTTGAAAAAATCATTATCAAGTTATAATTTTTTTTCTTAAAGAATTTTGAAAAATATCAATTTTTACGTGAAAATGCGAAAAAAGTGACTTTGGGAGGAAAAACGTGACTTTTAGTGACCAAAGTGGAAAAAAGTGACAAACACCCTAAAAAAAAATGACCTGCTATGATGCCTGTAAAGTAGCAAAGTAGGTAATTGTTACTTAAACGACGCGAAGTGACGCGACGCAACGTAGACGTTGAAAGGCGCCAAGTTGAAATACGACGAATAAATTAACTCGTCTCGTGTCTTCTCGCAGCTCTCGCAGTCAGCCACAGTCATAGCGAATAAGCGAAATTAGCGACAGTCATCGACCAACCCTGGCCCGTAATCCGTAATTCGTAACCCGTAACTGGCGAATTGAATCAGCGCGGCGCGGTCAACGGATCAAGTATGCAAAATTTTCACTTAGCCTTGCGCGGCTGCAATATGCGGCTATTAAAATTCTTGACATTTTTCAATTTTCTTGCCGAAGTAAAACAAAGTTTTAGCTTATTCCTGGTTTTTATACGCAGTTTTTCTTGCTAGTATACTGTATAATGGTATAGAGGTAAGTATATACTTAGTGATAGACATGTTGAAACGTTCACATTATGTACCGTAGACGACTACACGTGCACACACTTCATTCCATATACTCCATATAAGTACGGTTGCAGGGTTGAAGTTTAGTTAGTTACTAGCACGTTGCACACATTCGAATTCCAATTTCCAAGACAAAAAATGCACCTAAATAAATCATTGCGTGGCTGTGTCCGTGTCTATCGTCGTGTCGGCGTCGCACCAGTCGCACCCTTTATCGTACTGCTACTGCTACACTGCTACTACTACTGCTACGTTCCTGAACCCAAATTAAAAAAAAAAAAAAAAAAAAAGTAGAACCACATGCGATTCTAGCTGAAATTCGAATTCGTCTAGCAATCCTTTACTGACTAGCTGGTGGGTGGTGTGCGGCACAAGTTGCTTTCATCGAATCGGGTAATTAATCTTTGGCCGACAGTTGCGCAAAGGCGCGGCGCCCAGGGTGTCTACCGATTTTTCAAAATCAAATTTCGCGACTTTTTTCTAAGGTACCTATCTATGTAGAACCTACTTCCCAATTTGCCCCCCCCCCCCAAAAAAAAAAATCAACGAGATCAAATTTATTGCAGAAAAATTGCATACATGGAAGAAAATACGTCTTTAATTTTAAACAAATACAATTTTTCACAAACATTTTCTTAAAGTGAGTTATTTTATGTTAAAGAAGGTAAATAGTTACTCCCGGCGCGAGCGAGGGTGAGAATTTTTACGAAAAATCATGTTAGAATGAATAAAATTTCTAGCTTTTTATCGAGCAACCTAATAAGGTATTTTTAACACAATGGAAAGCTGGCATGACACGGGCTGATATAGATTTCGCGGATTTTGACCCTAAAATTGAGAAATAAATGCTTGGGAAATGTGAAATATTAGCGGATTAGCAATATAATGATGGGATTATTTGGCCGCCAGAGCGAAGCGGGGCGAAATTTTTTTTTGAAGAATTTATTTAAAAAACAGCAAAAAAGAAACATATTTCCAAATGATTTATCCTTCTGAATTTTTAAAACGTTCCACTGAAAATTCCAAAATTCTCCGATTTTTTTAGATTTTCCCGAGAATAGACACGATATAATCCCACAAGAATATATTTTTTCCGCTTCAAAATATGTATTCAATTGTCTGAAATAGAAGGGAAGAAGGTTTGTAATTTAAAAATGGGTTACGAAAATTTTTAGAAAAAATGTTCAAAAAGGTGAAATCTGTTTACTTTTTCGGTTTTGTACAAGGCGAAAAAAAATCAAGTAATTTCAGAAAAATTCGCGACTTTTGATGAATTTTGGGTCGATTTCGCGACTTCAGCGACCTAAATCGAAATTCGCGACTTTTTCGCTACTTTCGCGACCGGTAGACACCCTGGCGCCATACTAATCGTAAGTAGGTACCTAATAGGTATAAGAGTAAATATGTACATTGTACGTAGGTAACTAATATGTACTATTATACGTAATATGTACCTACTTACTACCTAGCTACCTACCATCCATAATTCCATATACTTAGGTTCACGCTGAGGGACCAGGTAGGTGGGCGGGCAGGCAGGCAGGCAGGCAGATACAGTACATAGCGCCAAGTACAAATACATAGGTAAGTACGCGTAAAGCAGCATGGAACAAGCACCCAGCTGTTTCTTGCTTGATTTTAAATTCTCAATTCTCGGTCTTTTAGCGTTTTGCGACGGCATCGGCATCGGCAGCAAGTTTGTCTCTCTTCGAGTTACAAACGTGCCCTGTCGACGCGACGCGACGTTTAGCACTGACAGTGAAATTTGATATTCTTTTCTTATACGTGCGCGTATAGGTTCACTTATAATATTGTGCTATGTGCTACTCTGACGGCTCAAAGGCGCGGTATGTCTATTGTCTACAGCTAAATCGGCTACATCTACTCGTAGGTACGAGTTGGCATGCATCCATTCATCCATTCATCCATTCATCCATTCATCCATTCATCAATTCGTCTAACCATGCCAAGACCACCACTCACCACATAAGGCAGGATAAAGTGAAGCACATCTACAGTAGTTCTGCATTTACTCTCTAAATTTGAATCAGTCAATTTGACTGATTCAAATCGACGCAATCATGTCACTCTAAAATCAGTAAAAAAAATTACCGATTCAATCAGTGAATTTTCATTGTTGAATTAGTAAATTTTGACTGATTTCAATTCAATCAGTCAGATAATTTTTACCGATTCAATAATGAAAATTCACTGATTGAATTGGTAATTTTTCACCGATTGGCAGTACCTAGAATGTCACTGATTAACATGGGGAATCAGTGGAATTTGACTGATAATCAGTGACATGATCCAGACTATTTCATCAGTCAATTTTGGCATTTTTGACTGATTCAGATTTAGAGAGTACACAAAGACAGACGCACATTTACTACGTAGGTAGTAGGTACCTATACCTACTAGGTAGCTGTAGAGCTCCGTACACTGTACACCGTACACCGTAAACCGTACATGTACATCACGAAATAGGGATGCGCATTGCGCATACCAAAGGTGTTGAAAGAGATGCAGAAAATGGTCGGAAATACTTTTGTGTCGCGTCGCGTCGGATTACAAGAGCACAGTCGCGTAAGCGTAATTACAAGGCGCTCACAAATCACAACGACCCCTAAAAAGTAAATCTACGTATACCTGGTTATAGATAAAATATAGAAGAACCCACCACCCAGTACCCAGTACCCAGTAAATGCCAACAGCCAATTACTTTACCAAAAATAGCAACTCTAGCAGTTTGAACCAATCGTCAATAATTAACGAGCGATTAACAACTATGCCGCACCGCACCGGGTCGTATAGAAATCACAACTCGCGAGAAAGACTTTTTAATTAGTTTAATTAGTCCGGACGATCGGGACGATAGGGTCGATAGACGCTTGTGTTACGCGCTGCTACGTCTACGTACACATAGGTAGGTAATTACGTATCAAATATACCTACCCAAGTACGAAACTTTGGCGACTCGACTCGACACGATCCGACCCGACGCGACGCGGTAGTGCGGTGCTTGCGGAGCCTGATGTGACAATTAGCGTCGTATAGCGCCGTTCCGTACCGCACCGCACCGCACCGCACCTGGCCGACGCATTACGATGACTCCTTCTATTCGATTCTACACGTCTTTTCTTTGCCATTTGACTCGGTGCTCCGCGTGTCGTGGCGTGGCGTGGCGTCGCATGTCGCCTTTATTATACACTTACATGTGTACCGGCGCGACGCTGACGGTGACGCTGAGGCTGGCTGCTGCTTGTACTCTTGCAGCCTTCCAAAACTCTTACCATCATCTACCTCCATAGTTCATCTATCAAATCTACTTTCTATTTACACTCAAAGGCTGGAAGCATTTATCGCTTCTGACTAGGTGTAGGACTGTAGGTATCTACCTGTATCTAGTTTTACTCGAGCAATCTACTAAGCATAAGCGCGCGGCAGCGGTCCTCTTTTTCTTCATCTTTACAGCCAAGGCTAACGTAGAATTTCCAACACTTGGTTCGTTTCGAACCGAAAACTGTTAGCTACGTAAAGTGCAGGGATGATGGTTCGAACCGAACCGAACCGTACCGTACCGTACCGTGATTCCTGCCCCTGAAAGAACCGGGAACCCGAACCTTTGAACTGGAAACCCGGACTCGCGGTCCCGAAACAATTGATCGAGACCACCTACCACCATTTGTGATTAACTCAGCCGCCACGCCGCCTAAATAACTTGCAAGGAATCGAGGAGTGTAGAGAAACGAGATAGCGAAGAAAATTGTCTGAAAAACAGCGTAGCAGTTATCACGGGCAGACCAGCGGAAGATGGAGAGGAGGGAGGAGGGAGAAGGGAAAGTAAGCTCTTCGAGCAGCGCATCCTCGTTTCGTTTTCGTAACACATAAATCACCGGAGTGAACAGCGAGCGGACAGCAACGAAAATTCCAAGTTGGGCGCGCGAATTTCGATTGCCGGAAATGGACGTTGGGACGTTGGAACGTTGGACTTTCGAATCGATTCGTAGTTTTGTAGTTCGTAGATAGTAGATACCTACTCGTGCATAACGTATGGTACCATATACTTATATGTAGGTACTACGAGTATATATAGTACAAATGTACAAAACAAACATAGACATAGACATACTCGAACACACACGTATACTCGTAGTCTCGTACCTACCACTTAGCAATCGAGTTGAACGCGTAAGAGTAGGTACGTAGACGTACGTTTACGAAAAAAAAAAGAAGAAATATCTTTTCCAGCGCCGACACAGGCACAAATCTTTCAACTAAATATATATATACCTACAATGGTACAATATACACACACCCGTGCATATACTACATACACGACCGGCATCGCATCGCATCGCATCGCATCGCATAGCATAGCATCGGCGACTTTCCCTCGAATAATGCCTCTGGATAAATTAAATCGGGGCGGGGGACTTTCCCGAAGCAGTTTTTGTACATACAGTAGCGGACTAAAACGAGAAGCGAGAAAGGAAAAGGGAGAAGGGGGAAGGGAGAAGGGAGAAGGGAGAAAAGAAAAATCGGCACCGAAAAAGCGGCTCTGCGGTACTGAAAGCGACCAACAAACTAGGTAGGTACTAGGTAAGTAAATACGTTTTCGTGCCTCTCCCTAACGTAAGTTGAAAAAGAAACACGCGACATCGCACACCTAACAGCCTAACAGCCTAACACCTAGCCACCAGTCACCCACCATCCGCCATCCACCATCCACCATCCATCACGTATCCGCAATTCGTAACGCTTCTTTACGTTGCGTTGTGTTGGTCTTTCACGAGCATTTCCGTCGTTTTGATTAAAGCGGAATAACGTCGTTTTTCCACCGCACCGCACCGCACCGCATCGAATTTCATTCAATTTGTATTTTCCGCTTTTCTCGCTCGCGTTCCTTGGTCGCCACCACCGCACCGCGCCACGCGGCGCCGCACCGCTGCCCTACCGATCCGGTCCTGTGGCATATTTGATCGTTTCTTCACTCCACGACCAAATTATTTGGTCCATTACGATTCTCGCTTGAATACGAGTCCAGCTTTCGTTTTGGTTTTAGTTTTAGTTTTTACTTCTTTCATTTGATAGATAAGTATGTAGTAGCCTAGAGGTAATTTTACCTACCTACACGAAATTGTCTTTCGCCTACGTCGCGTCGCGTCGCGTCGTCGCAACTCACTAGTTAGTATTTACCGATAATCGCTTAACCGCGAAATGCAAAACGGAAAGCAGAAATTATTTAAAAGTTTCAAGGCGGCGAAGACGGCACGACCTGACGACTATTCGACTCAGACTCGGCGTCTCGGCGTCTCGGCGACTCGTAAATAGCTGAAGAGGTACCTAATATCACGCTGATGTACGAAATGGGATTTGACCGCGCGCGCCGCGCCGCCAATCGCCAATACGTAAGTAAGTATACTTAAATAAAAAACTTTCAAAATACATCTGTCTCCGTAGTGATAGGGTAAATGTTGCACTCGTTCTTCTGCAAATGAAAATACGTACGCGAACGCGAACGCGAAGCGTGAAAGTGAAAGCGAAAGTGGAAAACTAACGAAACGAAAACGGGCAACTGAGAGAGCGAGAGAAAGGCGTTAAAATCCGACACTCAACGGCTGGAGGAAGATGGAGATGAAGGCGAAGGCGGAGGAGGTGGATTGCATTAGAAAGTCAAACAACGTTTTTGCGTACCAATTTGATTTTACGCGGCGACGGCGGGCGGGGTGCTGAAAACCGCAAACGCGATAGAATAAATCATTATCGAAAACTTTTCTTCGCTACGTCCGAACGTTAAACGTTTAATAGCGTCGTCGGCGAGCAATTTTCCAAACTAACTCGACTACAGCTTAATACGAAGCGTACGCCTTTTTTGTTTGCCAATTTACTACGTGTAGTTTCCTTTGCGCCGCGTCCCACCCCGCCCCGCCACGACGCGTCGCGTCGCACAGCCGCCGCATCTCTCGAGAGCTTTTCGCTTTTCCTGGCGCGTCTTTTTCTTTTTCTTATTTTTCTTCTTCTTCATCTATTCTTCTCGATGAGTATTTCGTTTTTTTTTCTTCTCGCCAAAAATGAATGCTTGGTCAACGATATAGCGTAATACCTATGCCTCTGCCTCTGCCTCTGCCTCTGCCATGGCATGACAAACTGGAACCGAGAAGAAAAAGACGAAGGAAGGGAAGAGGGAAGGGGGATGCCTCGATACGAGCAGTGCAGCAGTAGACGAACACGTAGTCCTACAACTAATTTGCGGATGGAAATTGAGAATTTTTGAATATAACTACGTACACGAGAACGGATAGGAAAATATGTACGGTAGATGTAGCATGTACCGAGCACCGACCTATACGTAGAAACTACATACAAACACAAAGTGACAAACTGCAGCTGTACAGCACACATAACACATATACCTACCTACATGTCACGTGAACGTAATTGTAGGTAATTAAGAATAAATGTACCAATCGAATTGGTGCGACCTTGGGCCTTGAGGTCAAAATAAGCTCGGAAATGGATTCCGTATACGGGTCAGAAAACATGCTTTTCGATGTACGGCTCGAAAAATTTCCAATTTTTGCCTTCTACCCCGAATCCCGGCCAAGCCCCTTGGGGTGATTATGGAAGAAAAACCCAGAAAACGAACGCGAAAAGTCTAAAATGACAAAAAAAAAAAAAAAAAAAAAAAAAACAGTAAAAACACGGATTTCAATACCGTGGGGAGGGAACTTTTTTACAACTCAACCCATTTCACTTCGCCCCTAAAGGGCCGGTTCGGTTTGCGGTCAAAATAATCTTAGGATTAGATCCGGGAGCTTCGAATATCTCCATATCTCCCGCAGTTTAATTTAATTTTCATAATATTCCCCGGAAAGCTTTCACGTAGATACATATTTGAAATACGTTTATTATTATTAATATTTTGTATGTACTTGTGTGTTTTTGTTTTCGAACTCGATTTGCAATTTGATTTGGCACCACTATTCGGTGGAAGAAGGTGGGGGGGGGGGGGTGAGTGGGAGGCGATTTGTTTTTTAAATGACAAATCCAAGTCGACCGACTCGAAAAACCTCGCGGAATTATCGAATGCCTTTCGGCCTCATCTGAAAAGCCCATCTTTAAAGAAGATTAAAGTTACGATGTCGATACTCGATATGCCATCAGGCTGATCAGGCCATCACAAATGAGAGCCTAGGTAGTAGGTGTAGGTATACCTGGCCCAGTACGGTACCTAATCTGCACAAGGTTCAGTGCTGCCTCGCGCGGTCGGCACGCGGCGGGTTACACTCGTACGTGGCTACGTGCTTATTTTGATTTTGATATTCATACCTATAGGTATACGCTTCGCAGCTCGACGAACAACGATACCGCAATTCACGCTTCACTTTTCACTATCAATTTTCCCATTGCCGCGGCTTTTCATAATTTTTGTATTTTCATTTCACGGTTGCCAAACGCCGAGCTTGGTCCGCTGCGCCTTTTTCGACGTGGTTTTCGTTTTTTCAAACTCGACACGGCGCACGGCGCACGATGGCACGTTATGACAGAACGTCGACGGACCGTATCCGCATCGAGCATCGCATTTGCCAATTCTCTTTATGGACTGTACCCTATATCCTATATCCTATACCTTATACCTATACCTATACGTACAAAATCGTAGGTCGTAGGCAAGGTGTCTAACAAAATCTCAAACCCCAAAAGAAGGACTTTCAGCATGACCTTTTCAAAATTAATATTGCCCCCCCCCCCCCCACACACACACACACACACACACACACACACACACACACACACACACACACTTTTCTGTTTCAAAATATTTCATTGTTTAAGATGGAAGAGAAGAGTTTTTACCATGAAGCGAAAGCGAAATTTTTTGAAAAAAAGGGCATCCAGAATCTAAAAATTTCTTCATTAGGTAAAATTTGCGCTTTTTTCCGTGTTTTGTTTAGACTGTCAAAAAAAAAACAATATCTATGGAATCGACACGTTCCTGATTTCCTTCCAAAAAATCAAAAAAATTTTGAAAATTGCAATCGAGATTGTTATCTTCTTTTGATAAGTGAGAAGGACAATTTTTTCACTCGAAAATACTAATTGCCTAGGCTGGGAAACGAAGAAATTTCATACGATTATTTTGAAAATAATATTGTGTAAATTTACTGAGCCCGAGCGAAGCGAGGGCGAAATTTTTTGGAAAAAAGAGCATTCAAAAGCTGAACTTTTTTCAGGCACCCATATCATCTTTCATCATCTCACACAAAGTTGCCACAAGCGACATTTCAAATATTAGTGATTTATTTTAGCTTTTGGCGGGTGAGTCTCAAAATTTGAAATGGAAAGGACTTTTTACTAAATATAAGGAGTTCGGAAGGACCGGAAGGACTTGTTAGACACCTTGGTAGGTCATAGGTAGAGGTACGAATACGAACGTAATACGTCACATATGACATGACACGTACTCTCTAAATCTGAATCAGTCAAAATCGACTGATTAAAAAGCCGGAATCATGTCACCGTAGAAATCAGTAAAAAAATTTACTGATTCAATCAGTGAATTTTATTATTGAATCAGTAAAAAATAGAAATTCACTGTTTGAATCAATAATTAATTACTGATTCAAGCAGTAAATTTTTATTTTTGCTGATTCAACAATGAAAATTCACTGATTGAATCAGTAAATTTTGACTGACTTCAATCGGCGAATTAATTTTGACTGATTCAATAATCAAAATTCACTGATTGAATCGGTAATTTTTCACTGATTGGCAGTAAAATGTCACTGATTAACTGGGGAATCAGAGGAATTTGACTGATAATCAGTGACATAACCTGTACTGTTTCATCAGTCAATTTTGGCATTTTTGAATGATTCAGATTTAGAGAGTAAGATTTTTTCTTTTCGTAACCTAGCACCAGGATTAGCAGTACATAGTAGTAGCAGGTATCAGGTAGAGGCCTCAGCCCACGGGAAAATCGTCTGGCCTGCTCATGCCTGACGATTTTCCTTTGGGGTGTAAAAACGTACGCGCACATACGTATGCAGCAATATGTACTTTGCGTCGTTTCTCGTCGCGACCGTACATAAACGTAAGTTGTCCTCGATTAGTAGGTACCTACTAGGTGGCTAGGTACTGTAGATGTGGGTACCCTACCCGGCGCGATGGCGGTAGCACGCTTCGCTATTGCTACTGCGGACCTATTGCCTACTCCCTTATTAGGCTTATTGCCTACTTGTACGTGTAAACGTATACATAGGTACAGTGGCGTAGCCAGGATTTTGTCAAGGGGGGGGGGGGGCAAGAACGAGATTTTATGACAAATTTTCTGTGGTTGTTTTGAAACATAGCAAGTATTTTTTCACTACATATTTTCAGTGGCGTAGCCAGTCTCATTGGGGGGAGGGGGGCGAGGTCAGAGTTTTCAAATTTTTTTGAGAAATTTCAAGTAAATTTTAAAAAAATTTCAAGTTTAACCCTCCCTCCCTCGCCACAAAATTTCTTTAAATTTGGAATCATTTTCATAAATATTTAGGTAAAAGTTGCAGAAAAATACTTAAATTTTGGAGCAAACAACTTCCATGCCAATTATTTTGACCTTGAAAACCAAAAATAATGACAAATTTATGCAGTGGCATTGGAAGCTTATATTTCAGAAGGGTACAAAGAGGGTATGAAGACTTGGTTAACTAGAAGGTTTTAGGGGAAGGGGTTAAAAGGGAGCATTTTTTTGCAATATTGCCTCAATTAGTTGATATAATTATGATTTTGTTCATGCCCGAGCGAAGCGAGGGCGAAGCTTTGAAAAAATTGAATTTGTAATGTTCAAAACAGACGTTTTTTTGCTCAAATTTTTTTTAAAAAAAGGCCATGGGGGGCGATTGCCCCAGTCGCCCCCCTGGCTACGCCACTGCATAGGTATACAATATACAAACATAGGTAGGTAGCTAGGTACATATGTATTGTATAGGCCTATGCTCGTGCGATCAAATATTCTAAACACGCGATAAATTGGAAAAAAGTTAAAATTATCGTTTCGCGAAGTTATTTGAGCAGCTACCAAGTACCATCGTGCTTTCCACCTCCACGTTGTTTTACGTGTAGCGTATGTGTATTTTCGTACCTTCACATTTTCGCTTCCTCTTCTTCTCATCCTCCACCTCCCTCCTTTTCTTTTTCATTTCGCTCAGCAGCCTCAGCCTCTACTTCGTCACCGGAGCACTTGCTCGCTCGTATGTCTACGCATCTAACCTAAGTACGTAAGTAGTTCCTAGCCCTACTCGTATAATACATTACACGCGTGACATACGTTCCGTGCGTGGTGCGGCAGCGGCAGCGAATTATACGGTATCCCCCTTCGCGCGTCTAACCTGGACCTACGTGCCAAAGGCCGCGGCGCGTCAAACCATACCGCAAAGGTTGATACTTTTCACGCATTACGCGACCTCGGCTTTTGATTATCAACTTATAAGTTTACCTACCTAAGTACCTAGCTACCTACTCACCTACCCGCCCGGCGCCCACCCAAATACCTACATCGTCTTATCGAAACTCGAAAGCGTACACGTACCAAGTACCTACCGGGTACCGGGTACCGGATACTGGTAACTCTACTCTACCTACTGCTCGCACCTAAATTTTTTAAACCAAACTTAGGTAATCTATTCGTATAAGTATACAGGTATCTATCTATCTATCTACCTACCTACCTATCTATATAATGTATCTGCCTAAGTAAGTGCCTGAGCGCCTATATCATCTCCCGCAAGCGCATAACTGCCAAAGCCGCGACAGCTCACCTCAATTAGAAATTACGAAGGTACGTTATTTAACAAGGACACGACACGCGAATGATCTACCGTACGATGGCACAGAACAGAACAGCGCAGCGCAGCGAAGTAAATTACTAAATTTGCCGAACGTGGCGAGTTTCATGTTTACTTAGGTGTAGTGAACGTCACGCGACGCGACGCGACGCGATTTATTTCGAATTAGAATATAGGTGACGGGGGTGTTTACTGTCTATGTCTGTGTGCCGCCGGCTGCGGGCTGCGGGCTACCAGTAAGAATGAGTATCAAATAGGTAACAGGTATCGAGTACCTAGCGTACTACGCGTATAAGTAGACGTATGACGTAGACGTGCACATCACCTACAATGCTGTGCGATGAACCCCGAAGATTACGAAGAAATGGCCCCTCCTTGTTGATTGAGGAGGGGCGGGGGTCATTTCATCTCAAATTCAGAGATGATTGAAATTTAAAAGGTTATGCCCATGCCCATGCCCATGGGGGAAACGCAGACGTAAGGTAACTGCCAATTTAAAAAGTCATTTTGTATCGGGCAGTGCGTGATTCAAATTCGGTGGAGTTATGCCGATGGGGGAGCCACAGCCGCAGCCAGGTCATTTCATCTTTGAAAAGGATTTCTAATTTTGGGGATACAAAAAGAAAACAAGTATCGTACTAAGTGCATAGTACAGGATGTTTCAAAATAATTAGACGATTTCAAAATCGTATAACTCGGAAACTAATCGATGAAAATTGTTCAAATTCATTTTAAAATGTACAAAAATGTTTGAATTTTACTTTAGAAATCTTACATCGAACGGATGATGACCATTCACGGCTATAGAAGACTCGAAAGCTATACCCAGTTTTTGAACACTTTTTCTGAACTGTTGGAGGAGTTTTAGAAATTCCATTAAAAATTGGATCTTTCAATTATTCTATACTTCTCGGCCAGTTGAGACATACTTCAATCTACACAAATAACTCCGGGAGGTAAAAATTTGGAGCGGTCAGATTAGGGGAGCGAGGTTGTTATTTGAAACAGCGCATCTCCCTTCCCTTTGAACTCTCATGAGAAAATGTTCCGAAGATTGTTTATGATGTTGTCCAGCCTGCAAAATTCCCTCATTTTGAAATGTCACTCGCTCACCTGATTCAATCGCCTCAAACTTTTACCTGTGGGGTTATTTGTGAAGATTGAAGGGCATTCTTAACCGGCCAAGACGTGTAGAATAATCAGAAAATCGAATTTCGAATGAAATTTCTAAAATTTCTCCAACAGTTTCAAAAAAGTGTTTAAAAACTGGGTAAAACTTTCGAGTCTTCTATAGCCCTGAATGGTCATCATCCGTTCGATGTAAGATTTCTAAAGTAAAATTCAAACATTTTTGTACATTTTAAAATGAATTTGAACAATTTTCATCGATTAGTTTCCGAGTTATAAGATTTTGAAATCGTCTAATTATTTTGAAACACCCTGTATGTACATCTACATACCTAAATAACAAAATGTATGTACCTATTAGTAGTTTGGACGACTTTGTGATTTTTCTTAATTTATTTTTTGTTCGCAGTCCGCGCAACCGAGTACCACATCTATTTACATTTACATACATATGTACCTATTTTTAAAAATGGTCTACCTGCCTCCCTCCCCTCCAAAATCTTCAACGAGTAGGTAATTGCTTTTCAAAAATATATCGTACAGTCGCGACACGGCGGCGCAGCGAAACCATAGCGGGCTGACGCCGAGCGACGCGGCCGCGGTAACGTGACCCTGACAGGATTTACCTACTCATTTCAATGTCGAGGTGTCGAACCGCGACTTGGCTGAAAAAACTGAATATACCTACCGAGGAGTCCTTAAAAACCCAACGTAAGAATTGCCTCTATCACGAATTTAAGAAAACACACAACTTCAAACTGTCCCGTAATGGGAATGGGAATAATATCGGCGAACTTGTACCGAGTAAGTAGGTACCACGACCATTGACCACTGACCAGACTTCAAGGTAAAAGACTGTATAGGAATGAATACCGTGCCGTGCCGTGCCGTGCCATGCCATGGTACTCGATACAAGTTTGCCGATATTATTCCCATTCCCGCATTACTCTCTCATTTCTGAATCAGTGAAATTAATAAAAAATAAAATCACTGAAAAATAGTCAGAATTGCAGCACAGTAATAAATCAGTAAACATTCAGTGATGTCTATGAAATTTACAGAAAAATCTGTGAAATTCTTTGAATAAGCAGTGAATTTTACTGATTTTTCCTGTGCTGCAATTCTGACTGTTTTTTCACTGAATCGGAATGAGAGAGAACGGGGAAGTTTGCAATTCATATTCTTATCCCTTATCGTACTTCTTGCCTCATTTCTCGTTCTCATTTGTCAACCAGTACAATTCAAAAGAATATCGCGATCGGGTACCTATTCCATTGTTTTTTTTTGCTCATTTTACACATATCAAATAAGAATTGACGACGGGACAACCAAAAGCTGAAAGCTTACTTTTATCGATGCGATTGCAAATGCGTCGATGTCTAGTGAACTTACATCGAGTTATTATAAGTACCTACTACCTACATCCAGCTATTGGTACATACTCGTATGTATAATATTTACGTAGATAGATATGTAGCTCGCGCTCGCGCTCGCACTCACACTCGCACTCGCACTCGTTTCGCAGTCGATCGTTGCAAAGTCCAATTAACGCGGTCAAATGCATACACGTATGTATTAGGTAGATTCTAGATCTACGATTAGATTCTATGTAGATATACAGTACGTACTTGAAGTACGACTAACGTCAACGCTACCTACATAGGTATACCTATTACCTACCCATTTACCCAGTACCTATTGTAGAAGTAGACGTGGACCGGACGTAGACTAACTGCAAGATAAAGGCTAACGTAAGGCTAGCAGCGGATTCCGCATAATTTTGCGCCCTTTCAATAAATAGACATCTTACTCCTCTCCCACTCCTCCCATTATCCCCTCCCATTGTTCCCTCGCCCCTCTTTTGAATTTTTTAAAAAGTTTCTCAACTTCAAATATATTTTTAATAAGCTTCAAAATTCAAAATTCAAAATTTCACATTTCACACGGTCGCGGTCGTAGTCGTACGCTAAGGATACCTATGTATTTTCATCGATTTAAATTTCAGTTCGACAAATTTGCTACCTATTTTCCCGAAAAGCGCCAATTTCAGAACATCGTTCCAAGTCTCCAAATTCTAAAATTTTGCCAACCAGGTAAAGCACAACAATATTTAAAATTTTCTGAAACTTTGAATAATTTGATTCGCATTTGCTGAATTGCTGCGAATGAGATTCGGAGTAGGGGTTACCTTACCACTACTGGTTGTCCATGAAATCGGGATACTTTTTGCATGTGTTACTAATGTGTAAAAAGTTTTAAATTTTGCGGGTCATTATTCTTGAGCTTCAGAAAAAATTTATACAGGAAATCAACGACCAAAACGTTTGTTTTCTTTGAAAAATTGAAACAAAATTTAGAATTGCCAGTCGTCTGTATGTTAATGTTATGTCAATTTGAGAAACCCTGCAGCACGTTTTGACTGCTGGTATGTAGTTTGGCAATGAGCAATGGGCAATGGGCAATCTGGTCTTCAGTTACTTTATACCGGTATGTATTTGCTTATCAATACTATATCAATACAAATATGTATTATACCTATAAGTAATAAGTATACGTTCGCACGTATGCATGCATAATACCTAATTACCTAATTGTAATTACCTATACTTATCTACTACTCGTATAATATCCAATAGGTATAACACGCTCGATTTAGACTGATACATTATACATATAATACTCGAGTATAACGTCTACTTATAATCGTAATCGTAAATCGTAATCGCATTTTACGAGTTTGATTGTATTGTTACACTATTGTTTTTTTTCTCACATTCGCTATCTCGATTCTTTGTTTTTATGAGCGTCGCGTCGCGTCGGTAAACGAGCTTATCAAGCTCCGAAATTACTAGTACGCAATTACGCATATACAGTAAATACGAATACCATTGCGAGTGTAGGTACATCTACATATAGATAGCGATAGCGGTAGGTATAGGTATGTAAGTACAAGTAACTATGATTTTTTGTTTTTCTCATCTGGTTTCTGGTGCAAGATCACTGATCACACACTACGCGGCGCGGCGTGGCGTGGCGTGGCGTCGCATCGCGAGTACCCATTCAAATTCCAAGACATCAAGCACCCACTTACATCAGATACAATACATGGGTCAGAACATATGAGGGTAGGTGGCTAAGTAGTAAGTATTTACTGTTAGTCTAATACGGTGGGTGCGGGGCGGGCGGGCGAGCGAGGGGGGAATACGTAATCTGTCACCTACCTAAATTTCGCATCGTAGCAAGTGTAAACTGAAATAGGTAGGCACTAGGTACTAGGTAGTAGGTAGTAGGTATCCCCAACTACATACATATTATGTACATTAGGGTGGAGTGAAAAAAAAAACATATCTTGGATTTCGACCAAATTTGGTGAGGTGGTTTACTTTGAGTGAGAGACCTCCCAAAAAAATTTTGAGCCCCCAGGGGGCAAGTGGAGGGGAGCTGGAGGGGCTCAAAGTGCACCTCCTTTTGAAAAAAACGCTGTTTTTTGTGTTTTTTTAGTAGAAAAAAATTGTGCGAGAAGCTGTCGTAGCACTTAAAAATTGCAATTTGAGTTTCTACGTCTCCCTAAACCATCGCCATCCTTCTCCGATCAAAACTCAGAGCGCTACCAGGGGGTTGAAAAGTTGCAGATTGCAAAATTCAAGTAACATTTCGAGCAAAAAATGGCGCATTTTCAGGGAAGAAATGGCCAAATGAAAAAAACAATTCGAAATTCGTGTTCAGCAGGTCAAAATACCCCGATAAACACACTTTTCGCGATAATTTTACTTCAAGTCTGAAAATTCATTTTTTCATAATGAAAAAGCAGTAAAAAAAAGTGAATTTTATCATGAAAAAATGAATGGAGAAGGATAACAGCGTTTTTTTCAAAAGGAGGTGCACTTTGAGCCCCTCCAGCTCCCCTCCACTTGCCCCCTGGGGGCTCAAAATTTTTTTGGGAGGTCTCCCACTCAAAGTAAACCACCTTACCAAATTTGGTCGAAATCCAAGATATGTTTTTTTTTTCACTCCACCCTAATGTACAATTGTACATACATAATTACCCACCTATTGGCTATTACCTCCAGATGAAAAAACTAAAAATCATTCGACAACGAATGTGTTAGGTCTGCTTTCGAGATAGGCTAAAAGAAGAGCAACAGAAAACAAGAGCACTCGATGTGTGTGTGTGTGTGTGTGTGTGTGTGTGTGTGTGTGTGTGTGTGTGTGTGTGTGTGTGTGTGTGTGTGTGTGTGTGTGTGTGTGTGTGTGTGTGTGTGTTTGTGTGTGTGTGTGTGTGTGTGTGTGTGTGTGTGTGTGTGTGTGTGTGTGTGTGTGTGTGTGTGTGTGTGTGTGTGTGTGGGGTAGCAATTTTTTTAGGTACGATTTGCGCGACAAGTCAATGTCTCGTAACTGTAGGTCTAGGTAGTAGGTAGTAAGTACTAGGTAGTATGCTTACGTTTGATGTAGGTATACGACGCGAACGCGAACTCGAACGCGGGCCAGTCAATGTGAAGTGAAATATTTACGAGAATTGTATACGCGACGACAGTAAAGTTGCGCAAACCAGTTCGACGATCGACTTGAAATACCCAGCAGAAGTCGGTAAATGCATCTACGCGCGTATAAGGGGCTCGGATCCCACATCTCACATCCCACTGACCACTGGTACCCAGTTACCCACTGTCTAAATAGGTACTGAGTAGTTGATACGCGCGCGCTCCATGTTCAATTATGTAGGTACGTTCTCGTTTCGAATTTTATCAGTTATCAAGTTACCATTAGATAGGTAATTACTAATTAGGTATCTAGATCTACTGGCTATGGATCTATGGGTCTATGGGTCTATGGTACACTTATACAGTTTGTAAAGCTGCGAAAAAAGCGGGGTAAAATGTAAAAAATAAAAAATCCAAACAAAACGGAACGCTACGCGCGCTATAGCTATTAACTGCCACCTTCGATTTAGGCATGGAACTGGGGATGGAGCGACGCGACGCGACGGACGTCCGTTTCATAAGCTCGCATACTCGATAAGATTTCGATTTTCGGCAACGATTGCGTCTTTCCTCGGGTTCATCTTCGTATCTTCTTCGATAGCCCATCGCGTATTCGTCGGCGCGGCGCGGCGTGGCAATTTCTGTGTGCTGCAGGCCTCCCGCGCGCGTGTTTCAAATTAAGTACCTAGTACCTAGTACCTACTTATCTTTCCAAGTTGATTACGCAATCTGAACGCTACGGCACGGTAACGATACGCCCAATTAAAGGCTAATTATACTTAATCTAGGTACCGAGACCGACTACCGAGAAATAAGTTGAAAAATTAATTACTCGAATTCAAATCTATTTGTAGGTAGTAGATAAGTAGGTATATGCTGATGCTAATGCTGATGCTGATGCTGATGCTGTAGCTCATTAAATTAAAATACTTATCGTATTTTCTCGTATCATGCCGTACGTAACTACGTAGGTATAGGTACGTAGTCTACGTACTACAACCGAAGCAGTTGCAGTTGATAATTTACTTGACCAAATACATAATATAGTTACGTATGTAGGTACAAGGTATATACATGAACGAAATATACTTCACTCGATAGCACAGAAGAATACCACAGACCACAGACCACAGACCACAGATCACACATACGCGTAGGTGCATTTACGTAAATGAGTACCTAGCTACGGTACAACCGTACACATCGTACTTATTCGTACTCGTATATAATAGGTACCTAATCGAGTGTAGGTTGTAGGTACCGTACCTACCTAATTGGATTTGGATAGCAGATCCGCGTACTCGGTATGTAGATGTACGAGTAGATTGTAGATGGTGAATGACAGGCTAAGTTTTCATTCGTACCTAACCAAGGTAAGTAGGTAATAGGTATGCGAGTAGATTATTTAGGTATACCTAAGGTACCAGCCAGTTGAGCCAGTAGCCACCTTAGCCACCATCTCACCAGGTAACACAATATAAACACTCGAAATCATCTTCGAAAAGCAGTTTTTTTTTTCGAATTTATCGTTTCGAGGGGAGAAAGGCAGCGCTCAATTTCCAATACATACGAATCGGAAATTTTGCACTTCCAACAATTTTGGTTGACTTAACAGTATACCTATCAATTTTATCACAAGTCAGGTCACATAGGTGGCATCATTTACGCGGAAAATTACCAAAACCGAGTGAAATTTCGAAAAACCACAAATACAAATATCAATCAGAGGTGACCAGAGTCCGAGAAAATTGGACTCTAGAGTCGCCCGAATGCATAAGTCCGTGAAAATCGGACTCGCGAATCCAAATTTACGAGTCCGTAACTGATAGACTCTATAGAGTCTTTTGCGAGTCCAATTACGAACTCGACAAATCCGTTTTCGAGTCTATTTTTTTCATTTCATAATTTAAAAAGTTAAATCATAAAAATGGAAAAAAAAAGAAAATTCACACATAGGTAAAATTTCTACCTAAGCCCAGGGATGGAAAACCTATATAAAAAAATAAAGGTTTTCGGTTTGGGTAAAGGTTTTCGTGAAAAAATAAAGGTTAAGGGTTCTAAGGTTTTTCAATTTTTAGAATAAAGGTTAGGGGTTCTTGGTTACTGGTTGCCCGGAAGGTAAGGGTTCCGGGTTAAGGTTCCGGTTAGGGTTTTGGGGTTTTTAAAAAAAAATTTCTCATTTGATTAGGGTCATTCGGGCAAAAAATTTTATTGTTGTGATGTAAAAAACGTCAGAAAATCCAATAAAATTGATCCCAGGTCTTGAAAATCATTTCTTAGGAAGATATGGACGTTTGAAGTTGAATGATCAATATTCAATTGTTCACTGTTCATTATATATTCCTACCTATGTCATAAAACTTACAAAATATTCCTAAAAATCAATTTCAAAAAAAAAGTTGGTTTCAGTATCACAAAAATCTGAACTGCTTGCAGAAAAAAACAAAAAAAAAACTGAAAAATTGAAACCTCAAAACCCGAAACCCGTAACCCAAAACCCAAACAAATTTTTAGGGTCAAGGGTTTTAGGTTATTCATTTCCAAATTCATTTAGGTTATGGGTTAGGGTTTTTTTCGCTAGTTTTTATAAGGGTTAAGGGTTCTAGTAATTTTTCAAAGCAAAAATAAAGGTTTTTTAGGGGTTAAGGTTCCAGAACCGGTTCCGGTTCCGGTTCCGGTTTCCATCCCTGCCTAAGCCCAGGAAACAACATAGTTTAAATGATACCGATATCTCCTAATGGACTCCATTCAACTGGACTGGGACTCGCAAGAAGACTAAGTAGTTTCTAAATCGTTGGAATTGGACTCGTGAATCCATGCAAAGTGGACTCGGACTCGGACTCGGACCAGGGATGGAAAACTTTTATTAAAAAATAAAGGTTTTCGGTTTGGGTAAAGGTTTTTGTGAAAAAATAAAGGTTAAGGGTTCTAAGGGTTTTCAATTTTTAGAATAAAGGTTAGGGGTTTTTGGTTACTGGTTGCCCGGAAGGTAAGGGTTCCGGGTTGAGGTTCTGGTTAGGGTTTTGGGGTTTTTAAAAAAAATGTTCTCATTTGATTAGGGTCATTCGGGCAAAAAATTTTATTGTTGTAATGTAAAAAACGTCAGAAAATCCAATAAAATTGGTCCCAGGTCTTGAAAATCATTTCTTACGAAGATATGGACGTTTGAAGTAGAATGATCAATTGTTCACTGTTCATTTTATATTCCTACCTATGTCATAATCCTAAAAATCAATTTCAAAAAAAAAGTTAGTTTCAGTATCACAAAAATCTGAACTGCTTGCAGAAAAAAACGAAAAAAAAAACTGAAAAATTGAAACCTCAAAACCCGAAACCCAAACAAATTTTTAGGGTTGAGGGTTTTAGGTTATTCATTTCCAAATTCATTTAGGTTATGGGTTAGGGTTTTTTTCACTAGTTTTTATAAGGGTTAAGGGTTCTAGTTATTTTTCAAAGCAAAAATAAAGGTTTTTTAGGGGTTAAGGTTCCAGAACCGGTTCCGGTTCCGGTTTCCATCCCTGACTCGGACTCGGACTCGGACTCAAGAGTCCACGAGTCCGACTGCGAGCCATTTTTAGAACGGACTCTGGACACCTCTAATGTCAATACGTCCACTTTGAACGCGTTTATTTTTATAAATTCTCAAGCGGATTCTTAGATCGCGTCTAGCAGACTTGGAAGAACTCGTTCAGAATTCGCGCTCAATCTTCGCAATAAATAGCCGAAGCCAAAGTCAACGTTCAACGTTTACTTACGTCGCGTCACGTCGGAACGCGGGTACTTGGTATTAGTCGCTTATACCTACACCCTACATCTAGTATACAACATGTACATAGCACATGCTAGATGCTACAATGTAGTTCGTATTTCGTAGTTGATAGTTGGCGGTAAGGTACCAGAAGAAGTAGTCTGCGCGTTATTGTACATCTGCGATACAGCTGCTCGTTCGATCTGTATCCGTATCTATTCCTATGCCCTATGCCCTATGCCTACTGAAACTAAAGCAGAGAAATTAGGAAGTGAGAATTAACGTCAGAATAGCTCTGATATACCTAGACCTATCTACCTACCTATCTACCTAGAGCTGGGCAGCTCGGCTGCAGCTGAGGCAGCGGCGGCGGCACCTCTAAACCCAAGCCCCTAAATGTTCGCAGTCGCACCTAACACCTAATGATTGATTCGATAATCCTAAAAACGATTTACGCGCGCTTATATCTATATCTAATAATAAACTCGACCGACTTTTACTAACGATATAATCCCGAGGCCTGAGTCCCGAATCCCTAGTCGTTTAATTGGCAGTGTAAAGTAAACGTTCGATATATGTAGTGTACCAACTACCCCCCCTTCTCCTCCCCGCCGTATTTGCCACTCGCCACTACGCCCTACGCAGCCAAGGTTCGCCAGCGCAGCGCGGCGCGGCGTTCTCGTTTACGCCAAATTAGGGTTAGTTCATTCGTTCGTGCGTTAGTATATTATAGAAAATAATTAATAACGACAGCAGCTAGCGCGATGCGACGCGGCGCGGCGTGGCGGTGACTGGGGCGTTGAAACAAATCGACAATTTCTCTTTCGCGTACACCAAAATTAAGGGTTGCCATTTGATTGGCCGTCAACGGCACGACGATAGACAGCTACTTCCTTAATGAAATAAGAGTAATATACCCCTGCTATTTACGTATAGCATAGCATAGCATAGCATAAGTACAGCATACAGCATAGCGTACATGTAGGTAATAGGTTCCTCTTCTCGTCATACCCTTCCCTCCTCCTCCTTCTGTCCTCTCACCGTTTTCTAACGCTGCCTTTTCGCTACCACGCTACCAAGAAAAAAGAAACCAAATAGGTAAGTACTAGGTAGGTAATTAAGTATGGAGATGAGGCGCTGACGTTGGCGCTGACGATGGCGCGGCGCGACGCGGGCGGCCGGCCACCCGCGTACCTATGTACCTATCTATGGTACTATTGAAAAACTGACAAACGCATCTATCGACTGCATCGCATCGCATCTCATCTCAAAGCAACGCGCGTAAAAGATTGCTTAATTTACGAGCTCTTTTCTTTTCAAAAGCAACCGAGTCACGCGTGTATTTTAAGAAACAAAGATAAATGGACTTTCGGTTCGGTTCGACTTGCCTCTTGCTGCTTC
The DNA here is from genome assembly GCA_033439095.1 of Pseudococcus viburni. Taxonomy (NCBI): domain Eukaryota; kingdom Metazoa; phylum Arthropoda; class Insecta; order Hemiptera; family Pseudococcidae; genus Pseudococcus; species Pseudococcus viburni. The sequence goes on along the minus strand of JAVBJF010000633.1, from coordinate 61,181 downwards.
ACTTCACTTCTTCTCATGTAGGTATCTCGTGTGTTACGCGCTGCGCTGCGCGGCTCCGCGGCTCGGTACGAGCGATGCGGTCCTGTCCCCTACGTTCCGTCCTCCGTTCTCCGTTTTCCGTGCGAGTTTCGAAATCAAATCAATAAACACTCTGGTCGTATTATACGTTTTAAATAGATAGATAGGCACACGATTGCCCTTTTCGCTTTAGATACGCTATCGCTATACGAGTACTTATCGCTATCGCTATCGCCACAGCTATACATCAATTATACCTTGCTTGGAAGTTGGCTAACTATACGCGAGGCTTGGGCTTGGGCTTGGGATAGGAGGCTTCACGCGATGCAACGTAACGATTGAATGACCGTGCAAAGGATCTATCATTCAAACCAACGCCTGCCTGCCTGCCTAAGTGCCTACCGAATCTTGGCGCACCGGCGCGGCGATCGCATATTCTTACCGATGGATATTACATAATATGTATTAGAAAGGTTAGTTGGCACGCGTACTAAACATATGTAGGTAGTAGGTAGGTTGGTGGTATTCTTCGTATCGTACATCGTTGACAACAGGACACGGGCATGGACACGGGTACGGAACGTGCAATAGGTACTTGACTAGAAAGTAAATTTACAAACGAATATTCCTCCCCCCCCACCGCCATCGCCGCCATCACCACCATCATCATCATCATCATCATTACCTCGAACTTAATATATGTGTACCATAGAAAATGGATTGGATACGAACACGGAACTAACGCGTAAGCTGATCGCTGATCGCTGATCAGTGATCATCTCATTATCATTAAATACGGCTTCATCGCGTTTATACGAGTGATAAGGTACGTAAACGTGATAAGTACAAGAAGTGACTCGTACAATATGCGTATTGCGTACGTACCTACCTCCCTACTTACTACGTACTACCTAAGTAGGTACCTACACATAGTTACCTATACCGTGAAAAGAGAGTGATAAAAACTCGCGATACCATCAATTATCGTTATCAACGTACGCGTACGTAGTACCCAGTACCCAGTACCCACTACCTAGTACCTATACCTATACCTAGCTGTAGGCTGTAGGCTGTAGGCTGTAGGTAGATGTTTTGTTTTATCACTACGTATAAGATATTGAGATATTGCTACGTTGTTTTTATTTCGACGAGCTCTCGATTTTGAAAATTCAACTTTGAAAAAAGTTGGCACTTGGCAGTGAAGGAAAATTACTGATAGGTACTCGTAATACTCTCTCATTTATAAATCAGTGAAAATGATCGAAAATCACTGAGAAACAGTCAGAATTGCAGCATTTGCAGCACAGGAGAAAATCAGTGACAAATTTTTCAATGAAAACAAATCAGTGAGAAAAATCACTGGGAAATGAAATTTATGAAATTAGCAGAAAAATCAGTGAAAATCTTTGAAAAATCAGCGAAAATTGGCTGAATATCAGTGAATTTCGCTGATTTTTCCTGTGCTGCAATTCTGACTGTTTATCAATGACTTTTCACTGATTCAGAATCAGAGAGTAGGTATCCCTCGCTCGTCCTCGTCGGCTCGTCGGTCCTTCTGACCACAGTGCGTCTGAAATCGGTCGCTAAACATGAATATAGGTAGGTAGGTAGGTAGGTAGGTAGGCATTATACACACCACACCATGTGCGGACCAGTGGACAACTGCCGGGTATAGCTAATTATCTATAGAGCTACAGACTCGGGGGCAAGATGCGACGACACGAGCGACATCACACGGCTACAGCTGCTACAGTAGGTATAGGTACACAAGGTCTGTCATCTCACGTTGTCACGTTAGATGGATTACACGTTGTACGTACAAGTAAGTGGCTAGCTGGCTACCTTTGAATTACCATATCTCGCCGAATCTCGCGACTCGCGACTGGCAACTCGCATACATCCGTACGGTAGCGGTAGCGGTAGCGGTACACGGCTACAACGCAAGAAAAAGGTGTACTACGGTAACGTAAACGCCCGGATACCAGATTACCAGATATACACGCATTCGTATTCGCATTCGCATTCATACTGTATTCGTATTAATTTTTGTGTTCATATTCGTATTAGGTACCTGCAGGCTGCACCTACGCTCTACGTTACACAACCGCAGCGCTGACCGAAAACAAAAAGACGTCCGCGTCCGTTGGTGTTGGTGAAACGGAAACGCTCGCCACGCCGCACCGCACCACACCACGCAGCTTAGGGTACAAATGGCCTTTTACTTCTCACAGACAGTAATTGCAACCGCTATAGTGTTACATTTTATGGCCGTTGCGTTGTTTCTGGAGTTTTGAAAGGATAAAATAAACGTTTTAGGTACTAGTACCATATATGTACGAAAACGAATACGAGTATACAGTTTACAGTATACACCGAGAACCGACGCGACGTACGTTCAACAATAGGTACGTGTGCCTATTTCGAGGGGAAAAGGTAAAAAAAGAAACCAAAAAAAAAAAGGTATTTAGAAAGTCTTTTTACCAAAATCTACGTATATGTAGAATGTACACGTTTACGTGTGTACTATGTACCTATTATGTAGGAACCTAGTACCTAGTACCTACTACCTACAACTACATAGGAAGTCTTCACTTCTCCACGTTTTCTCCAAATTTTCTTAACACAAAAGGAAATACATAGGTACAAACATCTTACCGGTTACCGGTTACCGGTATTAATGTTTTTCATTGTCAGTATATGTTTCACAAAAAACAAAAAGCCTTTCAAAGAAACGCCAAACAACGAGAGAGAGAAAACAAAAAAAGAACGCAACGCTTTGTCTCCAAGCTCCGACCTGACGAAGTGACGATGACGATTTCTTATTGAATAGTGAACATGAATACATACGTATTATGTACGACGATATTGGGTGGGGTAGATAGGATATAGGAAGCAGTACGTCTACGGTCTACGTAGTACGTACGTACACCGACCGTACACCGTACACCTACGTACACGACATGCGGCACAGACACCTAACAATTCGACAATAGCTTCTTCGATTATTTTTTCAGGGGTTTGTGTGTGTGTGTGTGTGTGTGTGTGTGTGTGTGTGTGTGTGTGTGTGTGTGTGTGTGTGTGTGTGTGTGTGTGTGTGTGTGTGTGTGTGTGTGTGTGTGTGTGTGTGTGTGTGTGTGTGTGTGTGTATGCGATCGGATCTGAAAAATGAAAATTCTGACTAATAAGGGAGCTACCCGAGGTCGCACACGCGGAATGAAAACATTTTTTCACATGCTTGTAGAGCATCACCAAAAACTTCCATAGTCAAAATTTCAGCCCCCAAAGTTGATATGGGGGGGGGAGAGAGCTATGGGAGTTTGAATTTCGAGAAATCGCCTAATACACCGAAAAATTACAAAAATCTAAATAATTCGCGTTTTTATGGCGTTTAGGAGAAGGATTTTATACCACGAACTGGCCTTGGTATAGGACATCTGAAGATGGGATAGTCGCCTAGGTTCGCGTGTAACATCAGAAGATGGGAGGATTTTCACTCAAACATTGGTCGTTATTACAATTTTTCTACACACCGCATAAAAGGTACGAGTGAAAATCCTCCCTCCCCAGGTTAACCGCGAACCTAGGTGACTTCCCCATCTACGGATGACCTTCCTGGTACATATAAAATCCATCTCCTAAACGCCAAAAGAACGCGAATTACGTATTCAGATTTTTGTAATTTTTCGGTGTATTAGACGATTTTTCGAAATTCAAACCTCCATAGCTCCCCCCTATATTAACTTTAGGGGCTGAAATTTTGGCTGTGGAAGTTTTTGGCGATGCTCTACAAGTCTGTGAAAAAATTTTTTCATTCCGCGTGTCCGACCTCAGGTAGCTCCCTTGTAAGTTTTTTTTTCATGTGATTTTTCTCGCTTCAAATTCGCTCAAAAACACCACCCTTTTTATCCTTTGATAAAAAAAATTCCAGGGAAGAGGAAAATGATGAGAGTTCTTGCTTTTTGCGATAAACCATTAAAATTTTTGCTATTTTCTTTTCTTTCTCGTTTTTCTTGCCAGTAAACATCATCGTGTTTCGAGTTTTTACAACGAAATTTCTTCCGATTCTCGAGCAATGTGCGTAATATTGCGAGTGACGCTTTCGAATGAACCGAGCTCCGGAGCCCGGTAGGCGTATGTAGGTCTAGGTAGGTAATTAGGTATTAGGTATCGATAACTACTCGTATGTAAGTATAATACATGTAGGTCTAGCGACTAGGTCTAGGTACGGACACAGAGGCGCGTTAACAGTTTCGAATCGAGCTGCACTGGTACTGATGCTGATACGGACCGCGACGCAGCATCGACTGTAAACTGTAATTTGAGTTAGCACGCAATTAGGGCTCTTTATCACGAGAATGAGGAAAAGTCGAGCGTCGAGCAGTTGGCGCGGCGCGACGGGTACGGCAAAAAACCGCCCTCGACTAGAGATACGAGTAAAACAAGGTATTCTCGCGCGTCAAGTCCGAAAGTATATTACTTTTACATTAGGGAGACGAGAGTCCCTTTTGGAAAAGCTTCCGCGAATCCGCTTCCTTTTTTTTTCCAGGCACCTCTACCTACGTTACAAGTTGCGCGTCTCGTTTCTTTTTTATTTATACTTCTTTTAAATCTTTTTTTTTTATTTTTCTTTTTCGCTTTTTTCTTCGAAGAAAAGACGAGATGAGACGAGACAAGACGCTTCTTCTTTCTTTGCTCAGTCGCCGGGCCGACCTCAAAATTCTTCGTAGTCGATTTTTTCCTTCACTTACACCGACGGATTACGATTATATACTTATTTATATACTTATTCGTATTTTTATTCAAGCGTCGTTTCGGTTTCGGCTTCAGTACTAACCGCAAAATAATTTATAGGTACCTACCTAGGTACATATCTAGTACATATAAGCGCAGTCGCAGACGCAGTCCTTCTACTCGTAAGTTACCATCATTAGGTGAAATTGTGCTTACGATGTGGAGCGCGTGAATTGTACTTAAAGCTGCGTTTATCTGGACTCGGGATACACAGAGGTGTAGGAAGTAGGTAGGTAGGGAGGTAGGTACACCTACTTCCTACATTCAGGTAAAAGTTGAAATTTCGAAATAATGTATCGTTGGTCTGAACCAAAGTAGTAAGAACGTAAGAACCTAATATGGTACCTACAGTGAGTCTGACAGTGAGTATTATTCTACGTAAATGTATAGCTATTGTTTGTAGGTGTTTACCGTTTACCATTTACTGTTTATTGTTTATTGTCAAGTACCTGCGACTGGAGATAGTTTCCGCATAACGCACCATCGCGACTTCCACTGAAACAACAAAACAAAACAACAAAACATGAGCCACATACGCAATCGATAATGCGTATCCGTGTTGCTAGTTTTATTAGCTGCTAGTTGCTAGTTGCTAGTTGATAGTCGGTACACATCTAACAGTAAGTACCTAGGTATATCTAACTATACTACATGTACATGTACATTGTACAGCTACCTACGATGCGATATATGTATTGCAGTGCTGCTAACTACGAGTACTATACGATATATTGGCTTTAGCTTTGGCTTTGGCTGTTTAAGTCGACTGGGGCTGGGACTGGGACTGGGACTGCTCGTACTCGTACTCGTACTCGTACTCTGGACTGAGCTAGTAATGTAAAACTCGCGGTCGAATATAAATAATCCATTTCGGCTTAGAACGCGTCTGATTGGTTGTTACGTAGCTCACCCGTTTCTGATTCGTTATTAAATCTTAGTTGACGCGTCCCCTTCGCGTTCCACGTTCATCTCGTTATCAATCCGAGGCTAAACAACCAATCAGACGCGTTCTAAGCCGAAATGGATTATTTCATGTTTGACCGCGATTTCACCGCAAATTACCCACAGTAGCTCAGTCCATGTACTCTATGGTCTAAGCATACTACAAGACGACGGGGCCCGCGTGGCGCGACACGGCGCGGCCGACAAAAAATACACAAAAGCCGGGCAGAAACAAAGAATATGTAATCATTCGGCGCGTGCAGGAGAAATGGAATTTCTTATTCCGATTGAAGCGCAAAAGCTCAACTCAAGTACCACATTCGAAAGTAAAAGAAAAAAAAATAACGATACGATAATACTAACAAATAACAATACCTGCGCAATAACACCCCTACGCCTACCCTTCCCCTTCCCCTTTCCCTTTCCCTAACCCTATCCTTACCCGTACCCATACCCGTAATAAAAATAATACAACCGAGTAGGCAAGCATCAAACAAAACTGCGAGTGCGAGTGCGAGTGCATAAGAAGAGAGAGAACGGAAGACGGAGTCGAGTAGGTAGAGGCCCTAGAGGCCCTAGAGGCACTGCACCAGGGTGTCTAACAAAATTTCAAAACCCCAAAACAGGACAAACAGGACCTTCAACAGGACCTTTAAAAAATCGGTTCTGATCGATTTTGTACCCCCCCCCCCCCCAAAAAAAAATCCTATTCTGGCAAAAAAAAATTGAAACGAATTTTTTCAATAATTGTTAGAAATGAGCAAAAAATTTATTTTAAAAATTCAAGAACAAGGAAGATAGAATAAAAACAAATCTTATCCTGTATATAAAAAACAAGAACGAACATTAGATAGTAATATTTAAAAAAAAGTTCCAAAAAAATTAGCAATTTTTTAATTTTTTTTAATTTTTTTTCAATTACGATCATTTATTGGAATTTTTTTTCTATTTTGGCGGGTGGAATTTCAAAATTGTTACAAAACAGGATTTTTCACTGAAAAAGCCCCAAAACAGTACAAAAACAGGACAAACAGGACCACTCAGCCCAAAACAGTACAAACAGGTCGAACAGGAGTTGTTAGACACTCTGTGCACTTGTATCTGTATCAGTAGCTGAAGCTGTAGCTACCTTATTGTTACTACATAGATAAAGGTAGTTCCTAATACCAATAGAAATAGGTAAACGACGAAGCGTAAGGTACAGTTATACCGATTACCGATTACCGGCTACCGGCTACCGGCTACCGGCTATGGTGCTATCGTTAGCCGGGGCCGGGATAAAGGACAGAAGACACGAATCGCGGAGAAAGGATACCTACCGCTGAAACGACTCCGTTAGGCATTTGCGTATTATCCATTATAAGTATTTATTTTAGCTCAGCTTAAATACCGCCGGCCGCAGTCGCGGCGCCACCCCTTCACCCGTCTCGTCCCGACGCAACGCCCTTGTCGTTATTATTTTTCAATATAGGCATTTAGTATTTATTTATACCCAAATAACGCGAACGACGGCTTGCCTACTTCGATATCTCTAAAAATACCGCATAGTATTACCGGATTCGATTGTTTAGGCACACGAGGCGGCGCCGCGCCGCGAAGTGGTAATCTCGCGGTAAAAACTATCGCGTACGTATATATTTACTGCCACTCCAATCCACTCCACTCCACTCCACTTCACACTACGCCTCACCATGCCGAGCCATACCGCACCGCACAGTAAGTATCGCGATTGCGAATAAACATCGCATCGGCATCGGCATCGGCATCGATGGCTTTCCAAAGCCATTCGAAAGCCAAAGCCGCCAATAACAACGACACGGGCAAACGAGGCAAGAAAAAGGATAAATAAAACCGCACGCTGACCCTGCGGGCCCACCGCCACCTTGCTAACAAAGCAAAATAATACGGCGCGAATACCGTCGGTTAAGTACATTCGGATTTCGGATCCCTTGTTATCGAGTTGGTGTTGTTGTTATTATATGTACTCGTAGTCGTACGTTGTACGACTACGAGTATCGATAAGAAAAAAACCTTCAACCCCATCCGCAACCCTGAACCCTTACCACCCCCTCCTCCCCCCGCCCGGCTCCAAACCTCAATCCGCAATCTGCAGCCAAAAACGAGAATATCTATCGAAGTGGGTCGCGCTCGCTTTCCAAAGAGAAAGGGGTGCGGCGCGGCGCGGCGCCGAGGGGGTGGGGGAGGGAGAGTGGAAGAGATGCAGGCAGAGAGGCGCTCATCCGACTATACGACGAAAGGATTTTCACTTTTCAGTTTGTTACTCGCTAATGTAAGACATCAAAATACAGCATACAGCACACAGCACACAGCACACCGCACAACGCACACTGTACGTCTACGACTATGTAGGATTGTAATATTATTGTACTGCACGTATGATGCATGGCGCATCAGCGCATGGCCTATGGCCTATGTACTCGTATGGCTATGTACAAGTATTTTAGGTATGCGAGTACTTTTTCGCAAAGGTATATACTACGTAGATAGTTGGGCACCTCTACAGGCGCGCCCACAGGATTTTTCGATGAGGTAGCAAGAGAAAGTTCCCCAGATGGGTGCCCCTTGATGTAAAAAAATTCAGTACCCCCCCCCCCCCTTTGAAGCTATGGCCATTTTATTGCATTATTTTCAAGAATTTTCAATTCCAACGGAAGCGAATGAAAATTTCTGTTTTTTGGCACATAGTTACATCTCGTAGAGATGTATTTACGATTAATTTTTTCATCAACTTTGGTGCACTCTTTCATGAGATTTTGGCCATTTGAAATTTCCAACTGTAAAAAAAAACTTAACAGCGAAGTTCGACCAATTTTTCAAAATATCCTAAAAACATGTTTTCCAACGTAGATTTACGTTACGTATTCAGTTTTGGCAATTTCGGTGGCGCAAGGGCCGAGAATCCCAAAAAATCGTAAAGAAATGTTTCTATTTTGGCAGATTTTTCAAATTTTGAACATTTTATACGGAAAAAATGACCAAGTGAAAAAAGTAATGTCGTATTCGTATTAGGCAGGTCAAAATACCCCGATAAACACCCTTTTCGCGATTATTTTACTTTGAATGTCGAAATTCACTTTTCGTATTATTTTTCATGACAATAAAACAAATGAATTTCGAGGTTTCAATCCTGGATACTACCTATCCTAACCTATATATCCTTGATAATGCACCAATAAAAAAAATCGAAAAGTTTATGAGGTAGCAACTGCTACCTCCGCTACTCTCTGCGGGCGCGCCTGCACCTCTACCTATTACACCTAAATTACAATTACAACTACCACCACGACCACGACCAGTGGCGTCGGAAGGTGGGGTTCAGTGGGTGCACTGCACTCCCCAAAATTCTGGCTGGGGTGCAAAGTATCATTTGCACCACCCCCCCCCAATTGCATCAAGTTGGGATTTTTGAAGCATTAAAACATGAAAATAGGCCTTTTTAGGGCATTAAACGCTCAATTTTTTCAAAGCTTCGCTCGGGCATGAACAAAATCACAATTAAATATATTATTTGAGTCAACAGTGCGAGAAAGATTCCTTTTTGCCCCCTCCCCCGAAAATCCTTCTGTTATTCCTAGTTTTTGTACTCACTTTGCACCTTCCCAAACAAAAGGCTTCCGACGCCACTGACCACGACCACGATCACGAGTACGAGTACGAGTATTTCTCTTCATTCGAGAAGTCGAGATCCCCAGCCCCAGCTGATAGCTCTTGGACCTTTTATGTACATAGAGTACAATCAAGGGGGAACCTCAACTCAAAAACCAATTTTTGACACCCATCGCTGGTTTCTATACATACGTAATTACGTATATCCAGGCTCACACATAGATATTATAGCTAGTCATTCGGTAAGACTACCATGTGCGATGTGCGATGTGCGATGTGCGATGTACTCTACTACACGATATTTTAAAGGATGTTTTCTTTTCGCAAGAGTTGATCGTCACTGCACTTCACGGCACCGGTCGTTTTTTCAGAAGCCAAAATCCCACGGTGGCGCGGTGCAGGGTGCGTCTAACACGAACACGAACACGAACGCCTATGCAATACATCGCGCATTGGATACCGGTACGCGGTACGCCAACTCAGCACTCACACCTATGAACTCGCTCAACGTGCGATAGTTCTACACTGACGCGACTCAACGCCAAAGTGAACGCCTGAAAGCCTGAAAGTCTGAAAGCTTCCCAACGCGTGGAAGTAGGAAAAACCAGCTTTATATGTACCTACTTACAAGTTGATAAATACCCGCGTATGCCGTATGCCGTAAGTCGTAAGATTTGTATATGGTAGGTAGCTAGGTACTTACTACTTAGGTAGCGAGAAAAAGCGAAGTGAAGCGGAAGCGGAAGCGGGCGTCGGCGTAATACCGCGACTCGCAACTTTTTTTTCACACGAGTACCTAGCTAGTAGCTACCTAGACTACCTACTATCTACGCGAATAAAAATAAAATACCCCGCAACAAAAAAAAATAACGAAACGCGAATTCTTGTAATTCGTTCACGAGTACCCGCGTAACACGATTCGCATTCGCATTCGCATTCGCACTCACACACAAGCACAGCCATAGTCATAGCTACAGCTACAGACACAAGCCACAACACTCGCACCTCGCACAGACACACACGACCAAACCAATTCTCACATACTCGCACTTACGACGTATTAAAAAAAAAAAAAAAAAAGGGAGAAAAACGCAACTTTTGAACCCGTATAAAGTTGAAATCCTCCCTCTCATATTCATTAATTTTCTAAACAAAAAAAAAAAAAAAAGTACTGGTACACGCGTGTCAACTTGCAACTTGTATCGTATTCGTATCTACGCGTATCATCAGCGAGTGCTAAACTTAATACGTACGTACAGGGTGACTGAAAATTACTTCCCCAAAAAAATTTAAAATTTCGGTAAAAAATTATTATTGATAGGGTAAATTTTTTTTGGTCATATTCTACTAATATAGATCGTCTTCTAATCTCTGTATAATTTATAACCGGAAAAAATTCAATATTGCGCAATTTTCCCCTTAAACCAGAGCATTAATTCAATAATTCTGAATTAAATCACCTGACTCCAATTTGTGAAGCGCTGAAATGCAATCCTCCTTATTTCAAAATTGAACACACTGTTTTCAAATTAACAGGGTTCAATTCAAGATTTTGAGGAACTCGTCACCTATCCGCAGAAATACCCAGATTTTATTCCACGCAATTTTTAAATTTCGTTCGACTAGGTTTAGCTATAGTATTGTAAGCGAAAATCAAATTATTCTTCACAAAAATTCAAAAATGATTGAGAATTTTTGAAGAGACCTGTGTTCAAATAGTAATGGACCAAGGATGCTGCCAGAGTTGAAATTTTTTGGACAAGTTAATTAGGGAATTTTTGCTAAGCATTTTTTTTTGGGAACTACTTTTCGGTCACCCTGTACGTATAGAGATACATATATGTACATAGATAGACCTACTGCTTTATTATCTTATCTATGTATAACGCTGCGTGGCCGTGGCGTGGCGATCTACGCGTGTTTACACGCGATTTGCGCGCATAATTTTGTAATATAAAAAATCCCACACAACGCTATACATCGCACCGCACCGCACCGCACCGCTGTACACCCAAACAACTTTGCTTATGGTACGTAGACTTCCTGCCACCATCACTAACTACGAGTATTAGCCACACACACACACACACACACACACACGCACGCACGCACGCACGCACGCACGCACGCACGCACGCACGCACGCACGCACGCACGCACGCACGCACGCACGCACGCACGCACGCACGCACGCACGCACGCACGCACGCACGCACGCACGCACGCACACACACACACACACACACACACACACACACACACACACACACACACACACACACACACACACACACACACACACACACACACACACACACACACACACACACACACACACACACACACACACACACACACACACACGTACGTACATTACATACATAAACTAAAAACTAAAACGGAAAACTGATAGCGAGTAAACAATACGCCAGAGAATATTAGAATGTGTACGCGTACGTGAACGTGTGTGTGAAAGTGTACTTGAAATAAACACGCGTAAGTATAAAGTATAGCTTTTAGTTAGGTACCTTACGTTACGTATTAGACGTATTAGATAGTAGGTCTAGGTACAACGGTATTTACCTAATCTATTTGCTCTTGCTCTTGCTCGAGTTTGCAGTCACACCTCTCCGCCCTTCCACCCCACCTGCACTCTTTCAAAGGCGAACAACGAACTGCGAACGCGCTAATTTGAAAAGGAAAAAACCGTAGAAAACGTAATAATTTTAATCATTACTTCCCGAGTACGCAGTACATTACACAGTACAAAATAATACCCATAAAAAGACATTTCGGCTACACGTAACATCGGATGGTGGAAGGTGGATGGAGAAATGCAAACACACTGCTGCGATGCTGCGAATTTCAACGAAAAAGCAACCTTTCTTTTTCAGGCATATACATAATTATCTATTATATAAAGAGAAGTGGTGTTTTCGTTGTTACGGGTAAACTCCGAAGATCCGGCGAGTTGGGGGTGGCGGGTGGCGCCATCGGATAGCCCTTGACGAGGAGAAGGTTTAGCGCGCATAAAGTTTCAAAAAAGTCGTCCCCAAAGTAGAGAAAAGTCGCGCCAAAGTTTGGCAAATTTCGGCTTCCGTTTGGCCAATCGGAAGGCGGATAGCTGAAAATGCGGTTTTTCGCGAATATCTCGAAACGGGTGCGTCGAATCGAAAATCTAATGACACATTGACGATAGCAAATTTTACAGGCTACAATTTTGGTTCTTTTCGATTTTTGCTGAAACGGCTTCGTTTTCGAGATATTCCTCCGAGAAAGTCGATAGTGAAGTTTTGAAAATTTCAACCATTGAGAGACCTGTAGTGATTACTATGCGGAATTTTCCGGGCATTACTCAACAACAGCAGCATAGCCAAGTGGACTGCGTCATGAATTATCACCCCGGATGATAGGGGTTCGAATCCTACAGGGAGCAAATTTTTTTATTGTTTTTTTTTTCAAGAAAATAAATTTTAAAAAAAACTTGAAAAATTTTTCAAAAATTTTGGAACAATTTTCATTTGTTTCAATCATTTTTTCAATTGTAAAAAATTAAAAAAAAATTTTAATACAAAATTATGAAGATTGATTTGACCTCCAAAATTTTTTTTTTTTATAAATTATCCATTGATCGTAATATTTATGAATGGGAGGTGATGGAGTTGTTAATAATATCCCAGGTGGATTAGATTCTTTTTCTGAATATTCTTCTTCATTAAATCATTAATTAAAAATTTGTTTGATCAATAATTTTTCAATTTTTTTTTTAAATTACAGGTAAATCAATTTTTTTAATATTCCAGCTGGATTCGTATCTAATTAAAGAAATAAATTATACTGGCCAAATCAATTATTGGGAGGAAATTGGTTTGATCTGGCGTTCAAATTGGAAACAATTGATCGAATTTTTAATTACTGGCCAAATCAATTTTTTTGAATATCCTCTCTCATTAATTAAAAGCTTGATCGATTGTACTCAATTTGAATTACTTACTTACTTTACTTACTTCAAATTTTGCAACTTACACAGGTCAAATCAATTTTTCAAAAAAAAAATCACAGTTGAATAGTTTTAATTAACTGAATTAATAATTTTTTTTCAAAAAATGGCTAGAATTGGTTTCTTTTTTTTAAATTGATAAATTCACTGAATTATTGAATTTTTTTCAAATTTTTCCCCATACTAAATCGTTTTTTGATTAGTTTTAAGTTTTTAAACATTGATAAAAAAATGTTCCTTTTTAAAAAAAATTACAAAACTGACGGTGATGACGAATCGACGGATTGAAGTATCGAATCAGTTTTTACTTTAAAATGTAATAAATCAATATTTTTTAAAAATTGATAAATCAGCTGAATTATTGAAACGAATTTTCATAATATTTGGTCAAACTTTAAAATTTGATCAAATCAATAAAAAACTTAACACAGGTCAAATCAATTAATCAAATTTTTAAATGATGGGAGAGGATAAGAAAAAATTGGTTTGGTCTGATTGATCCAATTTTTTATTTATGGGAACGGGTGTTAAAAAATGTAATTGAATCCATCTTAGGTGTTTTTGTAAAAAGTGATCTCCTGGAATTTTCAATTAAAAAAAAAAATTAATAATTGATCGACTTTTTAATTAATGAGGGAAAATATAAAAAAAAGTTTCCACTTTGGGTTTAAACCAAATAGGTACAATTGTTCAAGAAAAGTTATTACCTAATTGATCGCATTTTTAATCAGTAGGTGGTATATTCATTAAAAAATGAATTTGGGATGGGATATTTTTTGAAAAAAATTGATTTGCCCTGCGTAAATTGAAAAAATTTAAAATGTTGGTTATTTTTGACAATTAAATAAATAATTGAGTAAAAGTTTTTTTGTAATTTTTTATTTTTTACCTGAGCAATTTTTTTTCAAATTATAAATTTATAGGAAGGCGTACCTATTCAAAAGAAGAAGTGATTCCACCTGGAATATTTTTGAAAATAATTGATTAGATCAGTGTAATTTAAAAAATTATTAATAATTCATCGAATTATCAAATAATGGGAGTGGATAATAAAAAATAGATTCCACCTGGGTTCAAATTGAATATAATTGATCAAAAATTTAATATGTAAATAAGATGGAGAATTCAAAAAATAAAAATGTTTAAAAAATTATGAATTGATCGAATTGTTAATTAATGGGAGGGAGTATTCAAAAAGAGAGTTGATTACACCTGGGGTATTTTTGAAAAAAAAAATGGATTCGTTTGGGATTTAAAAAAATTTACACAAATATTATTTATTTGAATTTTTAATTAATGGGAGGGGGATTCAAAAAAATGGATTCGATCTGTGCAAGTTGAAAAATTTGAAATATCTAATGAATTCAAATTGAATACAATTCATTATATATTTAGGTAATGGGAGGGGTCATTCAAAAGAAAAAAATTGACCTGTGTAATTTAAAAAAACAAATTGATCGACTATTTAATTAATGGGAGAAGATATCGAAAAATATATTCAACTTTGGGTTCCAACTGAATACAATTGATTGAATTTTTATGAATTAGGTATGAAAGGAGGGATATTCAAAAAAATTGATTCATCATGGGTTAATAAAAATAAACCTGACAAATCTACTATATTCCTCTTAAATCATTGATTTGAATAATCCGTTTTAGAGTGTTATCACCCGTCCGAAGGACGGGTAGAAAGTCTAGTGTAAGTATAAAGCGCCACCGAAGACGAATTTGGGAGAGGCGCGGCGGCGACAACAATTACGGAGCAATTTTTCCGGATCACCGCGGGGATTCGACGGCCCGCCACCGCCACCGCCACCGCCACCCAGACGACTTTTGTTTTCAAAACTCCCCCCTCCCTCCTCGGCATCTTAGTTCCTGGTTGCGTTCGTTTTTCTTTCTTTTTCTTTTACACTTTTCTTCGTTTTCGGGCAACAGGCCAAATGAGTAAATTTCCGCGTTGGCGTTAAAAGGATAAAATGAGAAAGATTTCAGAAGGCGAATGTCCTATAACTCCGAATGAAATTTTCACGAGTCCGGAGTTGGCTGATCTGCAATAGATATTATGTAGGTAGATGCAACTTGCAAGTCCCTCTGTTTCAGTCAAAAAGTTTGGACTGGGGATTGTTAGTAAGTAGGTAATTAGGTATCTACATAAATGTAAGTACTACGCGAATTCGTCAGCATTAATTAATGAAAGACGCGTCTACATATACACGAGTATACCGGTATGGTACCGGTACCTGGACCGTACTGCCTAGTTAATTTACCTCAAAATACACCCGAAAGTATCCAGCAATGGCCAGTATTTTTTCAAATTCACTTTCAATAATGACGAAACGAAAAGGATTTACCACGTACAGATGGGTATTCGTTTGATCGCGGTTCAAAATCAGTAGAAAAAAATCGAACACTTCGTATAACCGAGCTAAAAATTTTGCAAGCTAAGCGTATAGATTTGCTCGCTACAGCTCGGCAGTCGGTTTCGGACCTTTCTGTTCGCATCCGTATTTAAAATTTAATTTCGCTTCGTATACCTATTACCTACCTATACACTATACACTATACAGCAATAGCCCGACTTACGTAGATATAGCGGAGCGCGAGAACAGGTAAATCTGAGAGCGAGAGTGAATGGCAGTTGAACCGTAGGCCTATTCTCTGCGGTATAAACGATTACGGTTCGCAAGTTGTACGACGAATGCCTCGTTCTCGTTATATTTCCCCGCTAATTTGGCAACATTTATCAAAAAAAAAAAAAAGCAGAAGCAGAAGCAGAAGCAAAAGCAAAAAAAGGGTGTAGCGAAATGCGTTCCCGTAGGTATACGAAAGATGGCACTCGCATATAGCGCAGTCAACCCATCCTTCTCCCTCATTCAAACGTACAAATATCTTATTCCACGCTTTGCGCTGTAAAATTTGGTCGTCGCGGCGCGCTGCGCCGGTACGGTGCAAAAATCTCGAAGCATCTATCGTAATTGTAATATCTACAAAATATGTATGTAATATCCATTATGCACGATTATGCGTTCGCACTAGCTAAGTACGTGATATATGTACATGTACATACTGTGATGTAACGTAACTACTCGACTATAGGTACATAGGTTTAGGTAGTAGGTACATATATCTACTCATACCTAGTACCTAGCCGATGAAAATTTTTTGGATCTGATCAGATTTCAAAAATGTGTCAATCTAATTTTATCAAACCACATCAAATCATGTAAGGTCATTTGCGGTAATTGT
Organism: Pseudococcus viburni; assembly: GCA_033439095.1. Lineage (NCBI taxonomy): Eukaryota > Metazoa > Arthropoda > Insecta > Hemiptera > Pseudococcidae > Pseudococcus > Pseudococcus viburni. The sequence continues at coordinate 44,557 of JAVBJF010000633.1, read as the reverse complement.
AAACAAGCCATGCTGTAAATACTTAAATGCATCTAGTGAGCTGGAGTTGCCAAAAATAAAAACTTTGAATAATTGGTCTTACTATAATAAAGAACTTCGGGTTCTTGGTGACAGCTGTGATGAAAAATTTCGCGATGAAAAAAACATGATATCAAATTTCGGTTCTTACAGAATCTAAGTAATCTTCAAAATTCGAGAAAAAATGGAAAAAAGTAAGAAAGTTGGCGTTTGATGCATTAATTTAGTTCTACGGACATTCAAAAATGATGAAATTCAATTCTTATGGTTTGTGAAGCTGAGAAATTAATTTTCTGCAGCATTCACAAATACCCATCAAATTTTTCGGGTGTGGGGTAATTGTAAACACGTGCTTTTTAAATGGGATTCGCAAATTTAAACATAAAATATAATTTTTTTAGTTTTGATTTTTTTTACAAACTGGTTTTTCCACGCGTTTAAATATTTAATCTGTATAATTTTTTTCCAAATTATGCAAAAAAACCGAGGGATACTTTTTTTATGGGGCACAATGTATGCATTTACATTTACCCCAGCATGGTGGGGTAAATGTAAATATTCTTGTCCAATTGTAAACCAAGTTCATAATTTCGGAATGAATAATCGAATCGATGAAAACAAACCGCCATATTACTTCTCATATATTCATCGATACATGGTAAAAATTTCAATCAATCACTTTGCTTTCTTACTTACAGAGTAGGTAAAACGAAAAAGAGTATCAAAAAATCGGTTCAATTTCCAAAAAATTTAAAATTACCCCAATTGACCTTACCTACAAACATTCAGTTTGATGTAATCTAATCAAATTACCTATATGTACATCTGGAAAATCCAGATGTGATTAGATACAATTTCATCTATTAGGACATTTTTGAGATACAATTTTATCAAAACAGATAAAATCTGATGTAATTCTAAATAAATCAGATATGATTTGATCTAAAAAATTTTCATCGGATATGTACATAGGTAATAAGGAAACCTGGGAGCGTGATGCACCAAGGGGCAGGATACAAATCGGCCTATTGTCGTCTGTAATATAGTTGAAAAATTTTTCAGCCTCGACGTGATTTGATTTTCGTGAAATATTTTCGTCACCGAGTCTCGAAAATAAAAAAAATTTGGTAAGTAGGTAACTTTTTATTGGAAACTACATTTAATTGCCTACGTATAGGACGGTGAATTTGATTGGTACTTTCTCTCGGATTTTTTTTCCAGTACAGGTAGTGTTGCCATTTCTAGCATAATTATGCTAAAATTTTGCTAAATCACGCAAAAAAATTTTGTTTTATGCCTCAAAAAAGGGATTTTTTCAGCGAGGTGAAAAGAAAATGTTTCAATTTCAATTTGTTGCAAAAATCAGACGATTTGACCAATTTGAATAGATTTGGCAGACCATTTGATCGAGGTGGTGCATCATACCCCGGGTTCGTTTACGCTACAGGGCAAATTGAATGCAGTCCAGTTCAAACGAAACGACAAATAAATTTTCATTCGAAATAACTTCGTTATACAGGATTAAGTATACTATTTTCGTTTCGCGTCTTGAAAAAAAAAAGGTTAAAAGTAAAAAGTAAACAAGCAAAGAAAGAAAAACATTGGAAGGGACGAAGGAAGCAAACACGGCGTTCCTCGCGTCGCGGCATCGGCGCGGCACTACAACTTCGCTCGCCTGCCGTCACACACGACCGCCGGCGCCTTAAAAGCTCGTTTACGAACTATTCACGGCGAAGCGCTAGGCGCGAAGCGGCGTGGCGTGGCGTTCTGAAGAGGAAAAAAAATAATAAAACGAGAGCTTAATTAACTATAACGCTAACGCAGTTACACGGGTATTTAAAAAAGTAGGAAGTTAGGTACGGGCGAAGGCGAAGGCGTAGGCGTACCTATAAGCGTACAGTCAAGAGCCACGAGGGCGATTGCACTTACTTTTTTACCATCGCGGAATTTAACGTTGCCTTCGATTATTGTGCTGCAATCCATGGCGAAGAGCGGGAAATGTTGCAGTTGAACGTGTTGTACATTCGATCCAACATCCAACGCCACGTAAAGGCAACGGCAACGAGTAGATAAATCGGCAAATAAGTAGATGGAGATGAGCGTGCGGTATCGGTAATTCCGTAGCAAATTAGAACGTATCGAAATGGAAATTGAAACGGAAATAAATAACACGTATGTAGATCTGTCTTTCAGGAATGCAATTTTGGATATTGATATCACATGCGGATGCTGATGCTGTATCATATACTGCGGCTTCCATTTCCATATTAAATCTTAAAAAATGACCATGCACTATACATTTGTGAACACAGTAGGTAGGTAGGTAGGTCTTAGGTATAGGTACGAGTATGTAGAGTAGAGGTACACTAGCACCAAACACCAAACACTAAACACCGAACACCAAACACGAATCACGAATCACGAATCGAATATCAGTAAACGCATACTCAAGTATGATAAATCCAAGTACCTTGGATATGATATGATATGATAACGGTACCTATAGCTGTAGCTATTGCCGGATGAATTGAAGACACGAGCGATTTCCTATTAGCGAATAGGTAGTAGGTAGTAGGTATGTACGAGGAAATTAGGACGACCAATTTTTTTCTACAAAATCACGCCGAATCGTCATTACTCATTAGGAACACATACTCGAGTAACAATTACGTAATTATAGCGACGCGACGCGACGGTGCTCGTAATCGTGCTCGTACTCGTACTCGTAGTACGTGTGAGTAGAAGTACGTAAACAAAACGCAGACAGCTGGAGGAAGAGAGAAGAAATTCGCGGAAACGCAGGCACGCCGCGCCATGCCACACCATTAACCATTACACTCGTATCGTCGTATCATGGACAAACACTCGTTAGGTATGGTATGGTATCAGCAATTTGAGCTATTAGCCGAAATCAAACAAAAAACCACGATGACGAATATTTTTCGCAAAAAAAGATCCACCGCCAGCGCCACCGGCGACATGGGCGCATACTACCAGTACATCTGGTTCATCTGGTACATAGATACAGTAGTAGCATAGGTATTACGGTATTAGGTAGTAGGTATAAGTACGAGTGGGTCTGGGTATGGTACCCGATTACTGATCGGCCGATCGCCGATCGTTAATCACAATCAAACTCACGACAACGAATCACGACAACGATCCCGATCGTGATTCAACGAATTACCTACCTACGTGTAGGTCCGGCAATAAAAAAATACCAAAAATGGTCGCGTCTTGATGTCGCACTCGCGCATTATCGTTCATAAACTCAATTTCCAATGCTAATCATAGGTAATCAATCACTAATCACTAATCACTAATTACCAATTAACCACTTGCCTGACGATTTTACGATTCGGCTTTTCGCTAATATTACGAATTTACTGGGTGAACGTCTAGGTAGAGCACTAGCACTAGCACTAGCACTAGCACTAGCACTAGCACTACCTAGTACCTAAATTACCTATTTACTTATACGCACTTGCACATACACTCGACATTCGAACCAACGTACACGTACACATATTAGGTAGGTGAGATGTCTGATAAGTACTTAATAAGAATATATATCTATTCACAGCATCCGACAATACGACACTACGAGTAGATGATGGCTACTACCCAGTACTTGCTACTTGCTAACGCACAAGACGGAAAATCAACGACGCGACCAACATTCACTAAACGAATACGGTAATCGGTAATCGGTAATCGGTAATTTTCCTCAACGGTCAACAGCACTGAATTACCATATGTAATATAAGTAGATATTTGTTTCGCATTTCGAAAAAAATTACGTACGTATAAACTCGAAGAAAAACGCCGTGCCGCGCCGGCTAAATCGAGCACACCGACACACAACTTGGCGGCAACCAACTCGTAACTACGACTGGCGAAAGGCGAACGGCGAAGTGGCGTTGTGGCGTTGTGGAGAGTGTCGATGAGTCGATGTCGATTCGACACACGACTACCGGGTTGGTGAATGGTGATGGTTGGTTGGCGGGCCGGCGGGTTGGCTGGCTGGCTGGCTGGCGCGTGGCTTGGCGATGGCGATGATGATGGAGCGGCGCGCAGCGAACGTGCAAACGTTTTGCGTGGCCACTGCCGTGCCATGCCATGCCATGCCACCCGCATTTCAAAGGCGAGACCGCGAGACCGCGAGTCCGCAGTCTGCGACATACCAATAAATATATACGTAATACGTATGTAGTACATGTAGCTATATTTACAATGTACAACGTACCTACTTCCACATTATCCAACACTATGGTGCAGGAGGAAGTGAGGAACAAGAAGCAGCGCCGTCGCGCCCCGTCAAGACGGCACGCGACACGACGCACGTAAGATTTGCGATTCGCCCCCCCCCCCCGCGTCGCACCGCGAGCGCTGCGCTTATCGTTCGTTGGTCATTTATCATTTCAAAGGCGCGAAGGCGAACGTTACTCGAAGAAAATAACCATTGTCACGACCCATTGACTGGTCTTTTGACTCTTCTGTCTATCGCTGTCGTGCCTGTCGACTGTCGTTGAGCATTCGCAAGTACGAGTATTTGTATACTTAACTACTTACTCGGCTAAAGAAGGCTAAACTAAGTATACACACGCTAGTTTGGGCTGTCGAGTAACGAGTTAGCCCCGATCAACCTGCACTTGTGCTGGCTTTTGCTACCAACGCCTCAGCCCTCCTCTCTCCCCCCCACACACAAACCAACAACTCGTGCTTGTACAACGCAGCGCATATTACATTCAGCAGTTTTCAGTTTATTCTCCAATCGTTGCTGCGTTTTTAAATTCGCTTTCACCATAAATTGATAGAAAGTAAAAACGCGGAATAAGCAAGCGCACTCTGGTCTATTATAGGCGATTATACATTCTCAGAATCAGCATCGATAGGTATATTTTTGTCGCCTCCCGACTGAACAAAAGTACAAATATTTGGTATAACCATAAAAAACTAGACGAATGTAACGAGAGGAGCGGAGAGGAGAGCTCAAAAAGTAAAGATTCCCAAAAAGACGCGTAAAAACCGTGAAACGTCAGTTATAGTGCGAAAAACTGGAAAACGGGTAGGTAATCTCAAATCTTCGAAATTTACTTATTTTTTTAGCGACATAATTGTTTCAGGGATTCCTGGATCAATTTCCCGAGTGACCGAATTCTCGAATGGAAAAAATTCTGAAAAATTTATTCCCGACTGAAATTTCTCGAATGCGATTTCCCCGAATGAATTTTTTCCCGGAAGTCGAATAAAGTCTAATCTGTGAAATGCCATCCATTGATCCCATCACTACCTCACTACCAGTCATAGCTAGGTGAAACGGCAAAGATAGTAGACAAAAGTTATTAATCGATTACGTCTATAAGAACCGGATTTATTGACAGTGAGATTGCCGAAAACTACGGAGTGAAGAATGCATGGTGTGGGCAATGGGCAATTACCAACGATTCAAAATTTTCAAATCGGAGGACTGAATGAAAAATTCGTTGGAATCAAATTGGTCGAAGAATCCTCCATCATTTAAAAAAATTATTAAAATTATTCGATTACTTTCTTGTATTTAAATTTGAAAAAAATAATGCGATAATTTTTTTTTGACAAATAACTTGAAATAATAATTAGTAGGTAATAAAAAATGAAAAAATGAAATCAATTTTACAGTTCAAAATTAATTACGAAGAATGAAAAAGTCATTCCGTAGTTGAATAATGACTCAAACTAAAGCAATACCTAAGAGTGATTTTCAATTTCTTGTCTATTCGAGAAAATTTCATTTGCGAATAAATTTTTCGGAATGTTTTCTATTCGGGAATTTGGATGATCAGGAAAATGGGTAGGACCCGTTTTAGGTTTTAGGCATACCGACAGCCGACACCTTGAAAATTTGATTAGATGCCAGTTTTAACCGAGTAACAATAATTTCGTCATTTCAAACTACATCGATAACCTTAACGCGTTCATTATTCGAGCGGAGTAGGTAATTGTTCAGCGATCGAGTTGACAATTTTTTATTACATTTAGATTTTAGAATATTCCTATTTTAGATGTTGAATCGCAAAAAATTTGGAAATACATATCATTTCTAAAAATTCTTGGAACGCGAATATAACGCCTTCGTACGCGCTGCGTGCCAATTCCTTTCATCGGCGTTGATAAAATTGCATAACCAGTTTGCCGTAAATCCTATTCGATAACTGGATCTCGATACTACACGTAGTCACCCTCCCATCACCCGTCATCCACAAAGAAATTCAATGCGACCGCTGTTCACTGCACTCCATACGTACGCAGTGAACTCCGCCCGCCCGCCCGCCCACCCACCCACCCGGCCGTCCGTCCGCCCGTCATGTTCTGTTCTGTTCTGTTCTGTCAACTCTTACCTATATACTGTCTGTATGGAATACCAACTTTTTTGTTTTTTTTTTTTAAACCAGCGTGTACCTACTAACTAATTTGTTTTCGAGTAGAATGTAAGTAGGTATACCCACAGAGTATCTAATTTTTTCAAAAAATCATAATTTCCACAAAAAAGAACGAAAGCGTACTTTCGAACAATAGTAATTTTCACCAAAAATTCCAATTTTGAGATTTTTTTCATCTGCTCTTCTACTCGCTCTCGCCACCTACCTGAAACTCTCACTGCGGTAGAAAGGATCACAAAATGAATAAATTAGGTATCTACGCCTGCGCCTATCTAACAATGTACAATTGATAATACGACTACCGTAATTCGAGAAAATCGACACCTCTGAAAAACGATAATTTTCGGGCGATGCGCGATGGCAAAATTGCGCGATATTCGCCAGAGTCATTCGCGGTTTGATTAGACGAGTTTTCAAAAACTGACTCGAAAAAGTTCGAATGAGAATAGGCTTGACGAGACAAAAACTGTCGAATTTGCGTTGGTAAGTAGTTTTCCTGCATGGTTAAAGACGGTCATTTTGGGCAGTGATCGTGATCAAACAATCCAGATAATGACGATATTCACCAAAAATCACGATTTTTACCCAAAGTGCAGCACGTATCGAGTCTTTGTGCCGCTATAGGTACCCGATACACTTACACTACTGTTTCAATTTGCGATGGTTCGGTTTTTTTTCATTTTTTTTTTTTAGCGCGGTGCGTATATTTTCATTAGGTTCCTTTGGTCGACCCTTGTTCATTTTGCGCGTCGTCGTTAAACGCTAAACGAGCAGTAGGTACCTAGCTAAGTAGCTGCCTACACCTACCAGGTAAGGAGATGGCTGTTTCGCATCGCATCGCATCGCGTCCCATCGCATTTAGGATTCATTTATCGCTTCACTTAGCCCGGCAATTTTACTACAATCAATCGAAAACTTTTATTTTTTCTTCCCCGCCAAAAGCTCGTTTATAGGTAGCTAACGAGCGCCCGAAGAGTTTGTGTACTTTACTTTTTCCTCATTAAGTCGAATAAAAAACTCGAGTCGTGTCGCGTCGTGCCGATAATAATGAAAGGACTCGCTTGCTTTCTTCCGTTCGCCCGTATGTCTGACTGACTGTCTGTCCGTCCGTCCGTCCGTTACTCGACTTCGTATTTTATAGACATTCGAGGGAAGAAAAGTACCCACTTTGCAAAAATAAAAATGTATTAGGTATTTCTATTTAGCGTTGCACTAGTACATAGGTATTAGGTAGAACGTATAGGAGGTAGGAGGTACCTATATCTACAGCTGGATTCTAAGGAAATGCATATCGACGCGACGCGACGTTCGCGTCCGTCGGGTAATACGCACTGCTTACGCGATCAGCCGTATGATATTCATATAGGTAGTTAGGTCCTACTACCAGTACCACTACCACTACCAATTACCAATTACTATTTAGCATGGACCCGGAGTATACAGTAATATTGGGCTGGCGAATGGTAAAGAAAGGAGAGGTACTTATTCGAGCGAAATAAGTAAAAAGTAAATAATATCGAGTAGGTACGAGAGTGAAATTAATTTAGCTGGAAAACAAGACTGCAGCCTTAGCCGCAGCGCTGCACTTGGAAAAATCTACACGAATCGAGTAAACGAAGTCGATGTACCATGTATATGTAATAGGTACGATATAAAAGTACATACGTACGGTAGGAATTGGTGAAATGATGGCGACGCCGACGCGACGATGCGACGATACGAAAAAAAAAAATCGTACGTATTTAGCATTTTAATTGGTTTTCTCGCGGCAAAATATGAAATGCCAGCGCCAGTGCGAGCAAACAATAAAGGTAAACGTCTCCATCATCGCGTGTCGCGTTTTTATAGCAAAAAGTTATTCGTCGTTTTCTTACGTTGCGCTGCGTTACGTTGATTTCTATTTTCTACGTAGACGTACTGCGTACTACTCGCACATTTTTGTAAGTACACTTGAACCACAGATATATGCCTAAGGTATCGAATTCCAAAACACTCGCATTCGACCATTCGCGTTCATTACGATGATTTGGCTCGGACACAGGATACCACACACCGCAGTCGTTCGTGCCGAATACACCAGCACCAGCACCAGCACTAGACACCGTCGAACCGAGCCATCCAGTCTTCGCCACAGAAGACGACGGCCACGGCAGCTCGTGTACTTACCTAATTCAAAATCAACCACAAAAAAATTGGCTGACGGCTGCTGCCGTTATCTTCATACACTACTCTTTCATTCCGAATCAGTGAAAAATCACTGATAAACAGTCAGAATTGCAGCACAGGAAAAATCAGTGAAATTCACTGATTTACAGTGATTTTTCACTGATTATTCAAAGAATTTCACAGATTTTTCAGTGAATTTCATAAATATCACTGAGTTTTCAGTGAATTTTCACTGATTTCCAGTGATTTTCTTTCACTGATTTGTTTTCAGTGAAAAAATTTTCACTGATTTTCTCCTGTGCTGCAATGCTGACTGTTTCTCAGTGATTTCCGGTAATTTTCACTGATTTATAATTGAGAGAGTACCTACAAATGTATGTAGGTGAAAAAGAGACAGCTTTACGCCGCGTCCCGTTGTCATATCGTACCGTACCGGGTTATGTACAGTACATTGTACACTGCAATTGCATAAATACAACACCGTTCTCGAGAAGTGAACGCCGCGCAGCGCCGCGTCGTGCCAGCTACGATGGTAAGGGCGCGGATGAGACGATGGTAAAAGTTCTTCTTTCAGTTTCATTTCCTTCTTTTCCTCTCTCCATCACTTTTTTTTTATTTTCTTCTCAAAGAATATCGCTACCCTCGCCGCGCTGCGCCGCAGGCATTCGCTACAATAAGTACATCTACTTAAGTAATAATAAAACTTTTTCTCGTCTAACTTCGCTGCTAGGACGCTAGGAGGCCACTTTCTTCGCAATACGTTACTCCACGCCGCGCCGCGCCGCGCCGCCGAGTCGAGATCGCTTTTTCCAGACTCATTTCTGGCTTCGTCATTCCTCCCGCACTCCTGCACTCCTGCACTCCTACACTCCTGTACTTTCCGAACCGAAAATTTCCTTCTTTTATTCATACCGAATACCGAAAGTCGGATGCGTTCGTTCGACGACGTGACGATGCGATGTGCCCAAGTTTGGTCAACTTACACCCTCTTACACCACGTCACGCCGCGCCATATTGTACCATACTGCGTTACTACTAACCTCACAGTCACAGTCACAGTCACAGTCACAGTCACAGTCACAGTCACAGTCACAGTCACCGTCGACGCAGACAGTAAATTCACCTCCGGCTCCGGATACATACCGTACGTGTATGGGCATGTAGATGTACGTAGACGTACATCTACATACATTGTACATCGAACCCCAAGTATATGTAGGTACCATATGTAATGGTAATACAGTCATACACTATACAGCGATTCAGCGATTCAGCGATTTAGCGAACTTGAAAATTATTCGCCAACCGAAGCATGAGCATCGGATTTCGGAGGCCGCGGTGTCCAACTGCTCACACAACTGGTCAGTGGTCACCTGCTGACTGATCATGACTGGATGCTGATGGCTGAAAATGTTCGTTCTTCGTTCGTTAATTCCGGGTCTGAAAGAAATGCTGCTTCGTCCTTTTATCAATGCTGAATTTTGACAACTTGCGCTGTTGTACGTTTAGACTTTAGAATTCAATTTATGTAAGTACGTATGGTACCTAATTAGCCGAGTTATGATAACCCATCTAGTAGGTAGGGGAAATGAAAGTGCAGCACCTTCGTATCCAGAGCCAGACGCCAGACACCAGACGCTAGACTTGCAGATGCAGGACAAGAACAGCCCAAAAGAGTCTCGTAAGAATAGCTTTAGGTATTTACTATCTAGGTAGGACGGTAGGAGGTGCTACTTCTTTCCATTTTTTAGCTTTCAGTTATCAGATTTAGAGATATCATCACACCTACACTCTACGTACCTAGCTACCTACTACCTACGTATACGTATTATTTACGTTAGTTGAGCTTACGAAAGCATTGTCAACGGATACGGGTACCCTCTTTTGGGAAAATTCCGAAGAAAAACGACTATGGCGGCGCGCTCTGTACAGCAACTTTCACTTAATCGTCTCAAGGAACGCGACGCGAGGCATCTGTCCGATGTTGCGCTGCGCTATCTCTGTATATTCATTCGAAAACACCCACGCGACGCAGCGCGGCATGTCTGTACTCCGCATACCGTTTGTTCTTTACAGCGAGTTGCATTTCCGTAGCTGACGTGAGGTGGCGGTAGCTGTAGCGCTAATGAAACAACGCCGCGTCGCGTCGCACAATGTGCACCACTAAACCACTATGCATTGTGCACTATGCACTATGGCGACTCAGACTGTTTTCGAATTGCAGTAACCAGTAAATGTCAGGTTCGATTATGTTAAATGTACCTAATGTGAAAAATAGCGATAGTTTTTCGAAATAGGTATTAGGTACCATTATTTTAAAAGATGCTGTTTGATCGATAATTGCAGAAAATAGATTATATGTAAGGTTACCTACATATATGCAAACTGCAGTATAAGACAATTAGGTATCATCTGACGAAATAAAACATCGAATTTCAAATTGAGTAGGCAGTAGGTAGCCTAGGTACTAGGTACAAGGTCCATATAGGTATCTACCTACATTGAATTATTTACATAGAGTATAGCGAATCTAGATGAAGAATGATGGAGAGGAGGGGAATAAATAATTTTGTAGGTAAAGTACCTTACCTACCTATGTAACAATATGGTTGAGCCAGATTTCTATGAAAAATTAGTTAGTCATCATATAGGTTTGAAAAACGAAAAAATTGCATTTTTTAAAAATATTTCACAAACTATTTTAGGTCGTCACAGTGAGTAGGAGTGAGATTTCCCTTTCCCCGCATGTTCAGCACCTACACACACCGAGCATGCAACGTATTGCGTATGTTATTTTACCGTTTGAAATGGCCTCTGGCCTCTAACCTTCTTCGCAACGTACACAGCTACACAGTACACACCCTCCTATAGGCGAGTTATTGGAATATTCGCAATCGCAACGCAACGTAAACTACATTATAGGTATAGTGTAGCTATAGCTAACTACGTCTTGAAATTTGGGCCTGTTAGGTCTGAAAATTTTTATGAACATACACCTATTGGGTCCCAAAATGATGTGAAATCACACAAAAAAATAATTTGATCAAAGTTTAAGGGATACACCAAAAACCAGAAACCAAAATCAAATTATTAATTTCGGTTTTCAAAACGGGATTTTTTTAAAACTTTCCGCGCTTGTTTCGTTCAGGCAACATTTTCAGCTTCCTTTCAAAAATTACGTAATTTTTCCTTTAAAAAAACAAACAAAAATTTTCAAAGGCAAAAAAGAATGACACAGTCGTCCGAGTTTCCAACTTCACTCAACGGCGGCGCGGCGCAGAACTCTACCTTGCTACTGATAGTGTACGATAAGTTGGTTACGAGCGAAAAAGCGCATACACGGTCACTGACACCGGCGCGCTGCATCTATAGGCAATTTTCAAATCGCTATCCTTCGGCGTTTCGGAAAAGTCTACAAAGCGCCAGCGATGCAGTATAAATACCTACGTAGTAGATGAGATGCACATGACGTACCTAAGTATAGCGCAGCTTATGCGCCCTACAAAACGCACCGTAAACGAAACTGACGCGGCGTCCATTCATTCGACAATTGCGAAAAGTCGCAGCAACAGTAAATTCAGCTGAGAGGTAAGTAGTGAATAATAAGTAAGTCTAACTGCAAGTATGTACAATGCAGTAGGTCTAGATTCTAGCCTGCTAAGCATTTCTCAGGGTGTCCACTATATTTCAGAAATTATTTTCCCCGACTTTTCCAAGCTTTCCAAACTAATTTTTCGATTTTTCCCAGGCCTTTTAAATACGATATTCGTAAACCGGGGGAGGGGGGGGGGTGTAATTTTCACATGATGAACTTGCATCCCGAAATTTTTCAAAAGAATTATATAAAATGCATGGGGGTCTGACGATTTTTTTTCAAAAATCATCAAACAGATATACTTTTTACGAGATCTTTAGATGGTCTTTTTCGGGCCAAACAAAATGATTCAAATTCAATTCTGAAAATTTTTGAACTCACCCAACTCCCCTCACCACAAAAATGTGAAAATTTGAATTCATTAGTCATTACCTACAGAAAAAATTTTAAACAAAAAGGAAAAACTAAGTATTACAATGTAAAATTAAGTTTTGAAAACTGAAACAAATTATGCCAGGGTGTCTACCAAATCAAGCAAATGAAAATTCAAAAACTTCTTCACCCCCCTCCCTCCCTCCCCATGAAAAACACGTGTCTTAAATTAATAAATTCACGCCATTTCCTGTACCATTTCCTGTAATTTTTTAGTTTGTACCAATAAATACAAAAATTAATGAGGAGGTAAAATATAAATCAATTTATGGAAACATAAATAAACTGTTGAGCCCGAGCGAAGCGATTGCGAAAATTTTTGCGAAATAAGATCTTTCAAAGATAAAAATTGACCACTTTTCCCTCATTCGTGTTTTCCAAAACATGCCCAATAATTTCGAATTCATGTTCCAATCCCTCCCCTTTTTTTTAACATTGTGGTCAAGGGCATTATGTCATTTCTTTTTCATCACAGCTTATTAAACACTAAGTTTCCAAAAAACTTGAGATTTTGAATAAATCCTGTAGAAAAAAAGAGCGTAAATTGCCCCGAGCGTAGCGAGGGAAATTTTCTTGAATAATTCATAATTTAATGAACGAAGACATGAATTTTAAGCATTAATTTTATGGTACATAAAATGATGAACAAAAAAATCAAACAAAATAATTTGGCCCGAGCAAAGCGAGGGCGAAATTTTTTGACAAATTTATAATGAAATAAGTAAAAAAACACTTTTTTAAATGATTTATTCTTTTTTTGGATTTTTGAAAAATTCCAGAGAAAATTCCAATATTCCCTGACTTTTCCAGACCACCGAAATTCGCTGACTTTTCCCGGTTTTCCCAGTTTTCCAGAGGATGGACACCCCGTTTTTTTCTTTCGCGGTAGCGACGGTGACGGTGCGGCACGGCATGACGTGACGTACGTTTCTTTTCCAAAGTTACTAATATTCGACGCGATAGACAGTAATTTGCGCGGCTCGATCGTATTTTTCCAATGCAATTATTCTATATCCCACGTCCGCTTGTCCATAAGATAGATTAGATATACCTACTCACACATATTTCATTGTTGCATTCGAAGATAAATCTCAGGCGCCTCGGTAGAAAATTCCGACAATCGATCTCCACTTTGCTCGACGCCAAAGTCCACCCTCCTTTTCCAGTAATTTTGTTCGCGGCTCGTTCGTCTTCCCAACTTTAGGTACCGTATCTAGCCAATACGTTTACGTTATCCGTATTTTCAACGGATAGAGTGCTAACTTTCTCATCAATTTCTAATAAGCCAATAGGTAAGGCAAGTATTACAGCTTACAGCTGTTCACTAGATGGACCTGTGTTAGCTTAAGAGTTGAAAGGAGACGCGACGGCACTAAAACGCTTTTGAAATTAACCGTTAGAAAAAAGATGACCTGAAAAAGTTGTCGCCAACTCATCATGCCAACGTCATCTCCTTCGCATCCCTTTATTTGTTCACGAAATTGAATTTACGAATCACATACTTACGAGCGAGGACGAGCGGCTGCATCTTTAAAAACTGGTGCGGTCTCTACCTTTAACGTAAGTATGATAAACCAATTACCTATACGTGATAGATGGAGTTACCAAGTTTTTATTTACGATTTCTGCTCGAAGTCGCGACGAGACCGTGATACCATAAAATTCGGCGTGTTTTTTTTTATTATTATTACGAAAGTGAATACAAAATTATCGTTGCTGACGCCGACGCCTACCCCCAGGTATACCGGTTGAGAGTAGAGAGTATAGAGTACCCTACACAGACTCGTATGAACGTTCGCTCGTCCACAACAGAATACCTATTTTCAAAAAGAAAAACCTCAACTAGAGTACAGAACAGTATAACAATAAGCACTCAACAATCCTGACATACTTGCGTAGTTAGGTATGTGTATGTACTTAGCTAAACATATTTATCTAACAATCAGCTATGCTAAGACTGATCCATTACCGAGAGAAGTAGGTACCACTACCTATACCTAAATACATATAATATAATTTATACATATAGTCCAGTCAAATTAGCTCATATGAGATCCAAACTTGGAATAAATTAGGGGGAACATTTTTTTTGAGCCAAAGTACTCAGGAAGGTATCCTAATCAACATACAAAAACATGGACAAAATCGGCTCGGTGCATTCCCCCCCCCCCCCCCGTCCACATTTTTGCCCCCAAAATCAGTTTTTTGCATTTTTCTCGTTTCCTGTCACTTTTTTTGAATAATTAGTTCTATACAATTTTGAAGAGCGTAAAATTTCACATAAAATTGATTCTATGAAAATTTTTGTACGAACCTCCCCTACACGAGGTATGTCCCTCCCCATTACCTTTGGTGTTTTATCGTATGAAATTGATGTGGATTTCTTAAGTAATGGTATATTCATGTTTAGGGAGTTCGAAATACATAAAATTGACCCCAAGAACGCCGACTTTGCCTAACCTTACCACATAGAGGGGCTAAAGTCTCAAAAGACCACCCCTCCTCGTATCCCTGATGGTAAATTTTGAGTGGCTCTCGTTCTCAAAAATGTTATTTTGATCTTGTTATTCATCATACAGCTTTCATGCTTCTTTCATAAAAGCCACTTTACTTGAAAAATTTGCAGTTTACGACTGTTTCTGTTCTGTTCTTGTGGGTGGGAGGGGGAGGGGGAGGAATAGATAACCGCATGCCCCACAGTAAAAACAGTTGCGCCCCTAGCATCATATACCTACGTCACCGAAGAAATTATATTATTGCATTTGTTCAAAATAACATCGCTAAAACATCAAATTCATACAATAAAACACCAAAGGTAATGGGGAGGGACGTACCTCGTGTAGGGGGGTTCGTACAAAAATTTTCATAGAATCAATTTTATGTGAAATTTTACGCTCTTCAAAATTGTATAGAGCTAATTATTCAAAAAAAGTGACAGGAAACGAGAAAAATGCAAAAAACTGATTTTGGGGGCAAAAATGTGGACCTGGGGGGGAGGGGGGAAATGCACCGGGCCGATTTTGTCCGGGTTTTTGTATGTTGATTAGGATACCTTCCTGAGTACTTTGGCTCAAAAAAAATTTTCCCCCATTTTATTCCAAGTGAAATCCTAATTTGACTGGACTAATATACCAAAAAGATGAAATGTCTCGAATAAACCAGCTGGCCTGGAAAATTGTTAAAATATGACAAGAATAAGTATAAGTTTAAGTAGGTACCTAGTACCTACACCTACCGACCTAGCCTGGTAGGTCTGATGCATCCTTTCGAAAGAAACCTAATCTCAAAAAACTCACTACCAACCCCACACACCTACAGTATATGGTACTTAGCTACTTACTACCTACTCTCTCATTTCGAAAGTGAAAAATCACTGATAAACAGTCAGAATTGCAGCACAGGAAAAATCAGTGAAATTCACTGATTATTCAAAGAATTTCACAGATTTTTCAGTGAATTTCATAAATATCACCGAGTTTTCAGTGAATTTTCACTGATTTCCAGTGATTTTCTTTCACTGATTTGTTTTCAGTGAAAAAATTTTCACTGATTTTCTCCTGTGCTGCAATTCTGACTGTTTCTCAGTTATTTTCGGTAATTTTCACTGATTTATAATTAAGAGAGTACGGCCTACATAAATGTGGAGGTTGCTTTTCGGTTCTGCAAGACTCGACGCGGCCCCCGTGCCGCGCCACATACGAGCACTGTAGTCGTAGGTCTACGTATAGGTAAAAGTATCTATTCATCCCAAATTAGCAGATAATTCTTTTAAATCAAATCAAACTTGGTTGCATCGCGTTAATACGTAACGTACATACCAATTATTTAATCGTATGTAATATCTAATACGAGCTTACGAGCGAGGGAGGAACAGCTACAGTCTCCTACTACTACCCACCACCATCACGGTCTCCACGGCCACCGCCGCTGCTATAACAGAAGGGTATTTATTGCAAAATTGCGAATCCAATAATGTAGCCTTTGCCGAAGGGTTGAGATGTGTTGATGCCGATGCTGTTTGGAAAGACGGCGGCCCGGCGCGGTCCACAGAGGGAAACAAATGTAAATCGGCTTTTTAACGGCATTAAAAAACCAACAAAATAAAAGCTCGAGTAACGCGTCGTTATTGTCGTTTTTATTTTTTATATCGATTTTGTCGGTCGTTTTGTAGGCTTAATGCGTATTTTTCGCTTCTAATTTTCTTTGTTGTTTGTTACGCTACACCGAGGGCAAACGGCAATTACGAGAGATTTTTTGGCATAAACTGAAAACTACGACCGACAAATGTTTTTCACTCGACTGCTGAAAAAAAATGATATGAAAAAACCTTAACGATCTCGCATCGCGCTTGGACGGTAGCGTCATCGCGGTATTCATGTACGCCTAGTTGACTGACGGCGACGCGTGCAGTCCGGCCAAACGGATGCCGCGGTTGATGAAGGCAGCTGGCGTGACAAGCGCAAACTTTTATGATGGATGGATGGATGGATGGATGGATATATAACGATTTTCAGAAGAAGATAACTCTTACCAAACGACATGCATCAACAAAAACAAAACAATATTTACTGCGGGGGAAAACTTGGCCGACTCGCAATAAGTTTTTCTTTCTTTCTTTCTTTTTTATTCCAGATCAAGTGTCGTAAACTGAGTATACCTATCAACGGTATACTTTCATCCATAAAAGCAGGTGTAGCAGTGCAGCGAGTAAGTACTTTGAAAAAGACCTTTGCCCTGAAGTCAAACTTTGCGTCATTATACGTAGATATACGAACTTAGGCTTACGCTGCGCTGCGTTCATGAAACAGAGTAAGGATAGGGACATATTACACGGTTGCTTACTTGCTTATGCCACAAGGAAAAGTCTTTGTTCATTATATTTTCCGTTTAGAATGAAAAAATTTTCTAAATAAGGTACCTAGCTAAATGAATTTTTCATTGTAGAGGGAGTAAAAGTCTACTTTTACTCCCTCTCGCGAATCGCTCGAGTGCTCAAATTCGACTTTTACTCCCTCTACAATGAAAAATATCGTATGCAACTCGGGAGATAGATGATTTTCGACGATTTTGAGTTATTTCCCTCGCTTCGCTCGGGCAATAAACCTCAAAATTCGTCGAAAATCACTTTATCTCCCTCGTTGCATAATATACTATTTCTTGGCAATTACAGGGATTCGGCGTAACAAATAAGTAAATTCAAGCGTTATATCTCTGCGTTAAAATAATTAGATCAATAACGGATTGGATCAATTGCTGGTCTCCGCCAACCTCATTGAAATTACCAAAAACAATGTCCACCGATGTAACTATATCTGTCAATGTCGAAAGACCTATTTTCACCAAATGTTAACGATGACGAATTTGGATTTTCACAATTTCCCATCAACCGTCGATTTCTCAGAAAAGCAAACTTCGCCAACGATAACATCACGTACCTACTACCTACTTACTTAGGTACGTTTATATAGGTTCTGCAACGAGCGTCACCTGCGAGCTTACGAGTTACATCCCTTCGTCTTTGCGTCTTTTTAAAACCAATTAGTAGTTTACACGCCAAGTTTAGATACCACCTACGCAATTAAACGAGGCAAAATCACGACGCGTCCCTACGTGGAAACGACCTCATCCGCCACTGTTCTCTCTTGCCTATAACTAAATATCGTATAAATATTAATTGCGATATTCGTACGTGAAACGTGAGAAACGTGAGAGTAAAACGAAACAAAAGCCGCTTAGTCGAGCAAAAATTAGCACAGTAGGTAGATATCAGTGTACACCGATAAAAATATTAAATTTTACTACAAAAAAAAAGGTAGGTATAATAATCTGGTAACTACCTATTCGAAAATAGTGCAAAATTTACTAGTGCTCTGGGTAAGTTTAATGCTTACGTGTAGGTATATATATAGTAAAATTTACCGGAAGTACCAGTTAATTTAGCCTTCTTTCTCCTATCTGTTTTTTTTTTGCATACTTATTTTTTTGAGAAGACATAATAGGTACTTAAAAGTCTGTACCTATACAGGGTGTCTACCAATTTTTAAAAATCAAATTTCGCGACCTTTTTCTAAGGTATCTAGTATCTACCTTTTAATTTGACCCCCCCCCCCACACCAAAAAATCCACGAGATCAAATTTATTATAGAAAAAAGTTTATATGCGGAAGAAAATAGGTACGTCTTTAATTTTAAAAAAAGACAATTTTTCACAAAAAATTTTCAAAAGTGAGTTATTTTATGGTAAAGAAGAGAAGTAGTTACTGCCCGAGCGAAGCGAGGGTGAAAATTTTACGAAAAATCATGTTAGAACGGATAAAATTGTTAAACGATTATTGAGAAATAAATCCATGGAAAGTTTGAAGTATTAACAGATTTGGCCCGAGCGAAGCGAGGGCGAAATTTTTTCGAAACGTTTATTTTAAAAACAGCAAAAAAGAGACATATTTCCAAATGATTTCTCCTTCTAAATTTTTAAAACATCCCTTCGAAAATTCCAAAATTCTCCATTTTTTTAGATTTTCTTGAGAATAGACATAATACTTTATTCCCGTTGAAATTCCCAATCGTGATCGCTACTCAGTCTCCCACAAGAACATATTTTTCCCCTTCAAAATATTCAATTGTTTGAAATAGAAGGGAAGAAAGTTTTTAATTTTATTCAAGAAAAGGATTTTAAAATTGACAAGCCCGAGCGAAGCGAAGGCGAAATTTTTTAGAAAAAATGTTCAAAAAAGTGAAATTTCTTTACTTTTTCTGTTTTTAAAAATCAAAAAAAAATTGAAGTAATTTCGGAAAAATTCGCGACTTTCAATGAATTTTGGGTCAATTTCGCGACTTTTTCGCGACTTCAGCGATCTAAATCAAAATTCGCGACCGGTAGACACCCTGCGACTGTTTTCTAAAAGAA
Organism: Pseudococcus viburni; assembly: GCA_033439095.1. Classification (NCBI taxonomy): domain Eukaryota; kingdom Metazoa; phylum Arthropoda; class Insecta; order Hemiptera; family Pseudococcidae; genus Pseudococcus; species Pseudococcus viburni. The sequence goes on along the minus strand of JAVBJF010000633.1, from coordinate 25,018 downwards.
ACTCTGATAACGCGCGTATGTCTATACCGGCGCGTCGCGTTGCGTCGCGTCGTCATTGTCATCAGTCATCACCAAGTATCGCTTTAACCGCGTTCACTTCTTAAAAATAAGCTTCGGTATTCGGCAACGACACGTACGTCAACGTACTTACGTAAGTAATGACTAATGACTAATGACTAATGAGAATAGGGTAAGGTTAGTGTAAAGTATGGGGTAGGGGTACATCTATAATTGGGTAGGTACTTAGGTAGGTCTAGGTATACACAATACACAGACACCAAACAGTACGTCTACACTACAAATTAGCACTAATCGTGAGGTTAGGTATAATTAGATTGAGGTAGGAGGCATACATGTCACAGCTAGAACCATACTCAATTCTTACGAACGTATACGGCCACAGCCACGGGCCACGGGCCACGGGCAGCATCCGATCCGATCGACAAAAAATGATCCATAATTTCATACATCGCCGTCGCGCGTCGCGTCGACGAAGCACGAACGTAATACCTGCGTAATACGGAATTACACATAGGTATAGGTAACACGTAACTGCAGGTGCGTATAGGTAAATACGTAGACGTACCTCTACTACGTGTACGTAGTACGTTACGTACTATCCAATGTGGGAGGAACTTTGCGCTTCCGTGGCTGTGGCTATGTGGTTAGTCAGCGGTAACGGCCTAACGGGCAACCAGCAACCAGGAACCGGCAACGAGACGAGATACCCAGCCTGTGGGTAATACCCACAGTGCTACGTGCTTCGTGCTAGTAAGTAGAAGTACGTGGTACGTGCTAAATAGCACATAGCACGCAGTACGCACGGCACTTCTGCTGGTAACCGCGGTCACAGTCGCGTGCTCGTGCTCCAACAACATTGGCCAATGGCCATTGACCAACCAACAATTTGTACATCAAATTATACATATATAGACATAATTATCATGATACTATGTAGTATCAAGTATGTACCTGACTACCTGGTACCTGCCTACGCCTACACGTTGTAAAACCGCCCGCGCCCGCACCCGCTTCCGCACCCGTGACCGTGACCGTACAATACAACACGGCACAACAAGGCCTGGCCCTGCCCCTATCAGGTTTAGGTATTGGAGGAAGGACATACATAGACATACCAGTACCACAGTGAAAAAGTACAATAACTAATTGCAAAATTTCTCACTATTTCCTCACCGCGCCTGCTTCCGACGAATCTCTTTCCATCGAGTACCTACTACCTAAGTACCTACTAGTACTAGTCATTTTATAAGTACAGAGTTTTTAATTAACAGCTCTAAAAATAAGCAATTAGGATTAGGTAAATACCAGAATACGAATACCTCGTAAGCATACCTACTTACCTACGCGTACGCGCTACGCGTACAAGTCGACTACCGAATCGCGAATATACTTATTACGTACGAATCGAATACGAGTATTAGGTACCTACTCGGCCATAAATAATTTTAATTGACAGTTGTTACGATTTACGAGAATTCTGAATCATATCAACGCAACGCAACGAAACATAGTTAGTATACTTATTATATAAGCTCGATGGACCAGCTTTTTTCTTCCTCTTTCCTCGTCTTCGCATAATGCGATTGGGAAAGCGTTTCGGATTCGGATTCAGATTCGAATGAAGGCAAGGCACTCGAATTCGAGATCTAAAAAACTTCAAGTCTGGCCGTCGCGTCGAGTCGAGTACAAATTAAAATATGGAAGCTCGCTTCAGTTTTACCGTATACAGATTACAGATTTAATTTACGCGTAATATACCTACGTAAGTATACGGTTGGCGAAATTCCTTCTCATACCTATTACACGCGGCGCCGGATTGCGCGGATACCCACTTATTACCTACTTATCCATAATACGTATTCCACATGCGTTAGGTATATGTCCAACTTCAACGCACCTATATCCGATTTTTTTTTCAATCTCATAAGTACCTATCAGGTATATCTGAAAACGTCGCGTCGGTGCCGCTATTTTCAAATTGAAAATATCTAAGAAGAATAGGTAAGTAAGTACCTAACTACCTACTACCTATTATCCCAAATCGGGATACATTACCAGCATCAACACCGCAAAATGTTATAGGAATCCATTTTAAACCTATTAATCAGGAAACGTTGGGAAAAATGGTCACGATAAAACTCATTGGAAAGAAATTTTAATTCTGAATACTTCTGGTGGTTACAAATTTTGTCGTTTTCTCAAAACGTGTTTCATTTGCAAATTTGAAGGACTAGAGTAGCTCCAAAATGGATTTTGAGAAGCAATGAAAATGCACATTAGATGTTGAGGAACAACTTTTATGTGAAATTTTTTTCAATACGACCCATAGATTAGGCGGTACAAGCGTTGGAACTGTTAGAGGATGGACCCTTGGAAAACGAGGGAGGAGGGTGAAAAGGTATAGAAACGAAATTTATTCGCTTTAGTGTCTAGAGCAAGAAACAACCATTATGTGAGGCGTTGTGCGATAAGGGACCTTGTGGTGCAAAAAAATCGGACATGCAATTTTCCTAATTCACATAGAAAAAATATTTTCTATACGAATCATGCAAATCTGGCATTCGATTTTTTTTCACCATAAGGTCCCTTATCGCACAACGCCTTACATAATCAATTTTAACAGGAATCTCGCGTGGATGTGCAATTGAGACCACGGTATATGATATATTCATTTTCTTCATTTTTTGTAACGATAGCTCGGCCACTGACCAGGTACAGAGAAGGGACTATGAAGACAAAGCACAAAGCTATACTGCGTATTCAAGTAGATAGTAGATACTAGATACCAATTACCTACGTGACGCATTTTCATCTTCGTAGGCGTAGATTTCGTACCCATATACTTTAATACCCAGGACGTCGACGTCGACGAAGGCTGCAAATAAAGAGGAGTACGACGAAATTTATTCAGACATGGCAAATTTTTTACTTTCAATAACACTCAAAGCTAACGTAAGCCGTAGACGCGTAGACGCGGGCATGGGTACGCACGCAGCCGCAGCGAAACAGAAAAGGAACAGGCGGACCAAGATTAATAACCCGAAAAAGCGTGTAATTTCTTTCAGACAATACAAATGCCGTTCAGAAGATGTCGACGACGATTTCTATTCAGTTCAACGGCACAATCGAAAAGCGAAAAGGAATGGCAAGGCGAGGCGAGACGAGGCAGCCAGTAGGGAGATACAAAGACGACATCATCTTTGTAATTTTGAATGAATCGGCTTGTGCTTGGGCTTGGGCTTGGGCAAGAAGAGCGGTGCGACGCACGCGGTCTCCGCGTTAAAAGACGAGAAAAGCGCGTGCCATTTATTGAAAAGTACAAATATTCGTACCCCGGTGCGGTGCGGTGCGGTGCGGTGCGGTGTAAAGAAACCGATTGTCGAGTAGAAGTAGGAGTCGAACACGAAAAAAAAGCTGACGCTGACATCGAACGTTTTCAAAAAACCGAAGCGTTAATTAAACGGAAAAGAAAAAGAATGAGCGACGGGCACGAAGAGTCGTCAATTCGACGTCCGACCAAATGAAAAGTACGCAAGAGGTAAACGAGCGAGCGCGCGAGAGAGAGAGAAAAAGAAAGGGAGCGAGCGCATTTTGATTTCAATTCAAGTTCCATCGAATAAAAGACCAAATCGCGCATCGAATGCTCGAATGCAGTCCTTTTCTCTCCGTCTCGAACGCCAGATATACCAACGCTACGCGCGCGTTTCACGTCTATGTACTTGGACATTATTTTTACGATGAAAATACATAGAGGTACTAGGTACATACATAAATGTATCTAGGTAAGTATATGGTACCTATAATATAAAACCCCAAATTAAAATTCTTTCTTCAACCATCTCTATTTCTTCGGCTAAGCTGAAATAGAAAAAAACAAATAAGGCTGCAACCCCTGCTCGTGCACGCGCCCGCGCCGTCCCAGGCCCAGCACTCTGCAATTTGAACCAATATGCAATACGCAATACGTACTGTAACGTAAGGGTAAGTAATAAGTATAAGTGCATAGTACATACCTACATACGTACGTAGGTACCTAGACTACCTCCTACCTAACCTACACGTACACGTATGTTTTAGGTACGTCTACGTACTACGTACTACGTAGTGCTTTTAGACAGATTTACTACGGTGCGGTGCGGTGCGGTATATCGCAACCGCACGTTATTAGGCTCGCGCGCGGTGCAGAGTTGGACGAAGACGAGTAAGAGTACAGTACGCTCTTTTTAGAAGATTAAAAAAATCTCGTTACCGACCGACGCGAAAGAGCAGCGCGATGTAATCTAACATAAGATACGTATAAAAATTGTATCCAAAATCGTGTTTATGGCAATTTGCTTTTACAGCTGCAGCTGCAGCTACAGCTATACTGAAATGGGCAGATGCGAACGGCGCGACGTCCCTATACAGACTCCTCAGACTATAGCATATATACCTATGTAATATGTAGTATGTACCTAACAGTAATACACTTACTCACACATAACAGAAAAACACACATATCTACCTCATACCTATGATACCTAGTACCTACATTATAACGAATACGTTACGAATTACGATTTTCTGATAAGTAAGTACCTCATTACCTCATTACTTGTAGAAAAGTGTAGATAGCATATTCGAGCTCTCCTCTGCTTTCCTCTCCTTTTCGTACACACCTATTACCCACTTTACGTACTCGACGCGACGGGGCGCGCAATGTAGGTATATTGCACGCACTTTCGAATAGGTAGGTAAGTCTAGGTACATACTCTAATAACGGTCACGTACACGTAGCGTAGCTATATAGTCTACCTACAACCCCAAAACTCATCTACTAGTAGGTATAAAATATTCATGAAAATTGACGCGCGTTCGCTTTTTTAATCCGATATCTTAAAAGTGAGAGAAAAAGGCGTCGCGTCGCGTCGTCGCAGTAGGACGCTACGTAATGGCCGGATCCTCCTTGCGAAATGGCACATAAATGCTTGTACGTTTTTCAAAGTACGAGTATACATATCTACACTGAAAAAAATGAGAAATGAAAAATAAATACCTAATAAGTGTTGAAAAAATTATAAATTTTATTCAAAAAATGATGAATAAATTTTATCCGAAAAAATAATAACGGGGCACCATTCACAAAATTGATAACATTTATTCTGAGAAAATAATACTATTTATCGTGAAATTTGGTAAAATTTATTGCATCGAAATAAATGTTACCAAATTTCACGATAAATATCATTATTTTCTCAGAATAAATGTTATCAATTTTGTGAATAGTGCCCCGTTATTATTTTCTGGGATAAAATTTATTTCTTTGTTTTTTCAGTGTAGATACGAAATAGTGGTTAGTCGAAACTGTAAATTTTGCACGTATTCCACGCCAGCGCCCAGGACGCACTACGCAGCCTACGAACGTCTTTGTCTGGCATCGTTACTTATTCGGCATCGGTATCCGGCACAAGAAACACAAGATCGTGCTAACAGCTACGAAATACATATGTATGTAGGTAATTAGGTATGCCTATGTATATGCATGGTACATAAACATACGTATCAACAAATCAGACTATAAATCACATCAACCGACCACGTTGGAAAGAGAGGGAACCCGATGCGAGTATGGTTGCCTAATTGCAAGTTCAAGGGCGTATTACAAATTCGCAACGATTTTAATGAAAACAAAATTACCTATCGAACAAGACACAAAACTACTCCAAGCCCCAAGCGCCGAACAACAGGTGAAAACTTGAAAAGGTATCGGAGAAGGGCAGGGTGAGGAGGAGGTTGTCGAATTCGTTGCGGTTCTTTCGCGTATTATTTTCCACAATGTGGTTATCTCTACCTAGGTAAAATTCTCGAAAGTAAATGCCAAATATATAGGTAAAGGTGCACTGAGAAAAATGGAGAATGAAAAATGAATAGAAAGTGTTGCAAAAAATTATAAATTTTATTAAAAAAAAAAAATTTTATCCAAAAATAATAAATTTTATCAAAATAAAATAAATTTTATCCAAAAAAAATAATAACGGGGCACCATTCGCAAAATTAGCAATTTTTATCAAAAAAAAAAATAAAATTTATCACGAAATTTGATAAAGTTTATTGCATAGAAAATAAAGTTTGTCAATTTTGCGATAAATATTATTATTTTTTGAATAAATTTTACTAGTTTTGTGAATGGTGCCTTTTTATTATTACGTTTAATAAAATTTATTTTTTATTTTTTTTGAGTGTGGTATAACTCATAATCAGTATACAAAAAACAACAACTACCACACCGCACCGCACCGCGCCCCGCCACGCCGTTACGTAAACGCACGCAGGCATAAGTATACATCTACATTGTACTGTATAACGTATAAACCACGTACGAGTATACCCCTCATCCTCATAAGTAACCGAAAGTGCAGAATGAGGCGCTTACGAAAGCTTCACATACATACGGATACGATGCCGGTGCGCTGCGTTGCATTAAGCAAGGAAAAAAACAATCTCAAAAATGGCGAAGCTTTTCCATTTGATTGATGATTCAGTTTGTCTGCGTATACGTTTTAAAATAAGTATCAAGTATGGGATAGGTAGGTATACTAGGTACTAGTACTATACGTATAGGACAGACGCGTACGAATATAAGATTATCTATCCGCTTGAGACGTCGCGTCGTATATTGTAGTATTCCTTACCTATGTATTGTACATATATATATATTATACATGTATACCTCCTTAAACTCACCTACCGCCTACTAGTACTAATGTACACAGTATGTACGAAGGGAAAAATATGTACTAAAAGAACAGAAAAACCGTGAGTGGAGGAGTGGAGGAGTGGAGTGCAGGTTGCGTTGCGTTGTACGAAATTTTGAAAAATACGAGTGGAAAAGAAGGGGTGACGGTGCGGTGCGGTGCGATGCAGCGAGACCAATGTGCCCAGTGAGGATTTCCGTTTAAAAAGGGCGCTTCCCAAGTACTCGCATATGTCATATGTAGCGTTGTATAGCGTATGCGTATATTATAGCGTTAGGAAATTAGTATAGCTAGAGCTATGTAGTATGTATGTACCTAGTACCTATTTAGAACGTAGGATAGGTGTAGGTGTAGGTGAAGGGCGGAGCTGGAGACGTACCTACCAAGCTAGCTGTAATAGGTATCGTATCAGATGTATAGGTAAGTGTAAGTGCCCAAGTACTAAGTAGATACAAAATAGGTAGTTAGGTACTAGAGTACCACCTAAACGAAGAAGCAGGCAGCTATAGCTATTGCTATTTATATGTGATGTGTAGCAAAAACTGTATTGTAATGTAAGTACTTATGTAGCACGTAAGACGTGCGAAGTGCGTTCTCCGCTCTGGTATTGATTCCAACCGATAACAAAACGGCCATCCACGCCACGCTGAAAAGAGTTGGCTCGCATCCAGTACAGCGCAGCGCAGTGCGAACGGCAATAAGCAAACTTTTTTCACGAATTATTATCCCGACTTGTACAGTACGATATGGGGCGGGCGGCGGCGCATACTGTAGGTGCACTACAAATATGTACCTACCTACCTACTACTTAGCACCTACACGTATACCAGGCTTCATTTCTGCTGTGCTTTTTTTGTAAGCCTATTTTTTACTACATCAGCCGAAAGCTGACCGATGGAGCTTTATAAGAGATAGAAACCAAACGTACGACGCACAGTGGTCCAGGAAACCCCTCAAAACGCGCGAAATTCATTATTATAAAAAAAGAGTGATAAAAATGGGTGAAAAATAGAGTAGGGATAGTTTTTTTGGTCGTAGATTACGAATCTTGACAAAAAAAAATGATTCGGGGCAATGGGGAGGGGGTGGAGGGGGTGCTGAAATCGAAATATGCCTAAAATATCGTGTAGTATATCGAAATATAGGGTTTCGAGGTCGTCGATTATGAATCTGACAATAAATTTTTTTTGAAGGAAATGAGGAGTGGGTCCCGGGGTGCTCAAATCAAAATTCACCATAATATCGCGTAGCATATCGAAATCTAGGGTTTCGAGGTCGTAGATTACGAATCCGACAAAAAAATTTTGAAAGTAAGAGGGAGGGGTGGGGGTGCTGAAATTGGAGTTGAACTAAAATATCGTGTAGTCGGTGTAGTAGATCGAAATCTAAGGTATTTTTGCGATTTTAGCAATATAAATTAGACCAAAAGTGTAAGTGCCTCCTCAGCACGTCAAATTTCATGGGTAAGTGGCAGATGTACGAGTAATATACTTATCAACGGATCCTGCACCTACGTGAACTTGTGTACTGACGTTACGTTCCGTTACGTTGGACTTACGTATGTAGGATCATAGGATGTACGTCTAGGCCGGAATTTGCGAATAACTAATCTCGTTATAAATTCACGTAGATGTCGTAGATATGATGACTCGACACTGGCATGCCGATGGGACGGCGGCGGCTGCGACTGCGGTGGTGGTGGTGGTGGCGCTGGCGCTAGCGATGGCGCCGCCGATGATATCACCGCCGTTCTGTCATCTCGGCCGGCCGGCCGACCGACGGGCGCGAAGTGACGCGACGCCACCGACGCAACGTGAGAAAACGTAACGATACGTTATCGTATCATCCTCGCTCGACAATTGATTTTTTCAATGTTCGTATAAAATTGCTGGAACAGTATTCGTAGGTCTAGGTACATCGATAAATACCTACTACCTAGATCTACAAACCTATTTCTACATTTACCTATAGATACTTATCGCATTAAATTATACCCATCAAAAATCACAACCAAAAATTTGGCCAATAGTGTAAGTCAACACGCAACCTGCAACCCGCACAAACAACTCGTCAGTAAAAAAGTGGAACTACGTTCAGGTAGTAAGTACTTTGGGAAGGTAGAGGTACGGTACCACCCTACCTACCTATGTCTTTTGCAAACAGCAACGACCAACGATAAACGACAAAAGACGCGCAAGTACATAGATAATCGGTATTGGGTATCACCATAGAGTAAGAATACTTATCGCTGGCGCTGGCGCTGGCGCTGGTAACAAAAACTATGGTAGGTATCGTCTGCGTTTGTCGTTCGCATCCATTACGGTACCCGTTACCTCTACTCTACCTATCATCAAGAAAGTGCGCTCATTAATAGCAAAGTTGAAACGATACTTTTCTCTTGTTCTAAGTACATTTAATAGTGGGCCCGTCGCATGCCTGCGCCGATAGTCGTCGTTTATCAATTTACAAAGCTGAAAGCGCACACTTTTCACCTCCTCCCCCCCTCAATCCCTTCGGATCAGGTCGATAGCCGTAGCCATAGCCGATAAGCAAACAAGATGAAGAGCGCGGAAATAGTTTTTCTACCATCCAGTCCATCTACCATGCACTCGCTGAAACACAAAATTATCGAGAACCTCGAAGGCGTATTCCGAATCTGACGACTTGAATGCGCGATTTTGCATACCTCGCTCGTGTCATGGTCCGTGGCGTTATTTAATACCTACTTAGGTACCTAGCTACCTATACGTATGTATGCGAATGTTGGCAGATGGACGCGGACGTGGTGCTGGGGGGCTGGGGCGAGTAACGGATTTGAAACATCTTTACTTCTACTTATTCGATTATCGGCACGACTGGCACGAGACCGCGAAAACGAAACGCGAGGTACAAGGTACAACGTACAGCGTACAGCGTACACTCAGTACAGCCATAGCGGACCCGTCAAGAAGCGGGAATTGAGCCGGGAGACAGGCGCCAGGAGGCAGGATGGGAGGGCGTCAATACGGCGCGATCGCTGTTCGAAATTACGCTCAGATATGGCGTAAAGTGACGTCTAACACGTTACTTTGCGAATAATATAGGCTGACGAGACAACGTACACCAAGTTACGCGACAGCAGCCACCAGCTTTGATTGACGGGCCAAAAAGGCATTCAGTGACTCTCGAGAGATTTGTCGTTCTCGCTATACTCGTACAATGGTACTTTGGGTAGTAAGTAGGTACGTAGGAAGGAAGGTAGGACGCTTTTTCGCCTCATCCCCATCATCGTCGTCGTCATAAAATTAATGACTACGGTATCTACGATTCTAATTCGCGTGAAACGCTCGATATGTCGTTATTTGTCAGAAAAAAATATAGCGATGAGAGAAGCAAAAAGCTGACGTGTTTTTTTTTCAACATTGATAAATTCCGGTTACTGCGACAGCTTCCCAACGGCGACCACTATTCAATGACACCAAAATTGGACCGATCGCCCAATTTCAAAAAATGGGGGACTGAACCCTCCTTTAAACCTACCCCCGCCCTCTCCTATGGGGTTTGACGATTGCCTCCCGGTCTCAAAAAATTTCTTAGGATGTCCTTGTACACCATACAAAATTTCACAACTCTATCATTATTTGCCGTTTATGTGAAAAAAATGCAATCTGCCACTGGACTATAGTGTGTTTGTCTTGATAAGTTTGAATTGAGAATAAAATTTAATTTTTTGAATTGTTATTATACATTATCAGATATACATTGACGACAATAAAATTCAAAGAAAATAAGAAAAAAAAATTGTCAAGTCAGAAGTCTAATACAAAATAAATTCGAAGGGTGGAAAATTTGTAATCTGTAAGTCAAATGAGAAGTTCTGACCTCATTCCGAAGTGCTCCGAAATACTTACTGCAAAAACCTCACTCCAGCAAATTAGGCTGCAGACATATGCAAGTAAGTAAATTACATAGTTTTCAAAATTCCAAAAGATAATCAAAAAGAATAATAAACGAACAATAACCTTATACGTGACTAGAATTTATTTCTGTTGAGTTAAAATCCTAAATCGAAAAATGAAGTCGTAAAATTTTCCAGACAATAGACATTCTGATCCCCAAATTTTACAACCTTCAAAATTCCGAAATAGTACGGACGATTTAGCTTAAAAAAAGCCAAAAGCCAAAAAAAATTCCCGGAAACGGGAAAGTTCGTATATAAGCTTTGTAGAGGGTGTATTTCAACATACCCGACTTTCCCTAAAATCGGTGAATATTTTGACCCCCTTTTGGGGGGTGAGGGGGTTCAAATTTTCGTTTTTCGGCTGTAACTTTCAAAATTACGTATTTACGAAAAAATACTTGGAACAAAAATTGTAGAGAATAAAAAAGCAAACAATTTTGTTATTTACAATTTTTTCCTAAGACGTCATGGGAGGGAGGTAGGGGCTTCAGAAAAAAATCAATTTTGAAAATTTTCCATTATCAGAAAAAATCACCAAAAATCGGGTTAATCGACTTTTAGGATCGGCTCTTTTGCATAGTACATCCTATTACTATGTATAATAAGAAAAATCAACAACCGATCCCTCATCTCAAAGTAGGGGGGTGGACCCCCTGTAGAAAAAGTTGCATTTTCCCCCTGAAATATATCAGCTACAGTGAAAAATTCGAAAAATTGGTTTAAACAAACGTTGTAGAGCGTTAAAAGACGAACATTTTCCTTTTTTATATTTTTTCTACGTGGTCTTGGGGCCAAGCTAATGCCAAAAGAAAAAAGATCGACGCAGCATTCGAAAATTTTTCACAAATTTTTAAACCCCCTCTTTTGGGGTCCAATTTGGGTTCAGGGGTTAGATGATTATAAAAATCGACTTTAGCGACCACGAAAACCCCAGAAACCCACTTGTTGGGCTATTGGTTCGTTAGATTTTATACCAGGCCTACACACGTGTAATTTATTGAGTTGATGAAAAATTTTCAAACCCCGCGTCAATCTTTTTTCTTTTTGCATTAGCTCGGCCCCAAGACCACGTAGAAAAAATGTAAAAAAAGGAAAATGTTCGTCTTTTAACGCTCTACAACGTTTGTTTGAACCAATTTTTCGAATTTTTCACTGTAGCTGAGATATTTCACGGGGAAAATGCAACTTTTTCTACAGGGGGTCCACCCCCTACTTTGAGATGAGGGGTAGATTGTTGATTTTTTTTATTCTACATAGTAATAGGATGTACTATGCAAAAGAGCCGCTCCTAAAAGTCAATTAACCCGATTTTTGGTAATTTTTTCTGATAATAAAAAATTTTTCAAATTTTTTTTTTTTCTGAAGCCCCTACCTCCCTTCCATGACGTATTAGGAAAAAATTGTAAATAACAAAATTCTTTGCTTTTTTATTCTCTACAATTTTTGTTTCGAGTATTTTTTCGTAAATACGTAATTTTGAAAGTTATAGCCGAAAAACGAAAATTTGAACCCCCTCACCCCCAAAAGAGGGTCAAAATATTCACAGATTTTAGGGAAAGTCGGGTATGTTGAAATACACCCTCTACAAAGCTTATATACGAACTTTCCCGTTTCCGGGAATTTTTTTTGGGTCAAAACCTAAAATGACCGTACTAAAAATGTAACAGAAAAAATACAAAAGGCAGGCCCAAGATATGACATCCTAAATTTTATTGCCCCTATTGTGCTCCAGTTTTCATCATCAAATTATAGGATTACCTATTGTCTAATATGACTCAGGAATTCTATTTATTACCTGTGAGCCAAAATCTTTTCATCTGCCTTTTGGAAATTTTATTCACCAAGCTAGTCTCTCACCCTTTCCAAATGTCAACCCCACCTCTGGAAGATATTTTTGGGGAGCCAATCAGATTGCAGAGTTGTGTTCAAGGTTTAAGAGTAGGGGTATTCCAGAGCTGACCTCAGGTGATGATTGCATTTTCTTTGCCAGTCAGTTAGTTGAGTTGCTGGCTAAGGGTTGCTTTTAAGGTCGTTAAGTGTTGGTGTGGTTTCTGATGTGATTTTTTTCTTCATAATTTTTTTGGTGAGTTTGTTTAATCTTGTTTTTACTACCTACATTCAATGTTTTCCAAATTGGGGCTTTTTTATTTTGATGTAGGTAACCTTACTTCCATTTGGGGTTTTTGTTTTTCAATTTTTTCTAATTTGAGGCTTTCAATGAATTTGGTGTTGAGTTTTCAGAATTTGGGAGATTTGTTGAGTTTTTGGTTCGTTTTGTTTTTTCAGTGCTCTTCAGTTTCTGTATTTGGGGCTTTTAATGTGTAGTGTTGGTTTTTGAATTTGGGGCTTTTGTTTTTGTTGCTAGAGTTGTTTGTTTTCCAGTTGAGGACTTTGTTGTTTTTGTTAGGTGTTGGTTCTAGAATTTAGGCAAGTTTGTCAATTTTTTATTTTGTTTTTCCAATTCTCTTCAGTTTTTGTTGGTGGGGCTCTTGATGTGTTGGGTGTTGGTTTTCAAATTTGGGACTTTTGTTGGTCTGCTTTTAGCTGTCCAGTTAGATATAATGCACAGGCATGTGCATTCCTCAGTTATTCGATTGGAAAATTTAGTTGTTGACTTTTATTACAATTTAAGTTGATTTCCTATTATTCCATTTCCAGGGTTAACAGTTTAATAGGTGGATTATTTGATTCAATTCCATGTAAGTGTTTTCAATTATTGGAATTTATTTTATATTTTTTTAGTTTTTTTTTTACTCAACCCTAGGGTTTTATTGTATCAACTGTGTGCATGTGGGTAAGTTTGAGTTAACAGAAGGTATGTTAATTCGAGTTTATTTACGTGACACTGTTGATATAATGATATTTCAGTTGAATTTAATGTTTATTTTCAAGTTTTTTCAACATTTTTTAAATATTTTTTGACATATTTTTATTTTAAAGTTCATTCTAATTTTTTCTTTTTTTTTGTTTACAGATTGTGACATCCATGTGCCTGGGTCAAGTTTCCCTGTGGATTTAGTGCGACGGAAGTGCAGATACAGTGGGATGGAAGACAGGATTTGAAGCGAATAGTTGTGGATAGAGTGTGGGCAAAGAACCAGTGAGCTGGAAGAAACTCTACCAGTTGGAGAAAAATCTACTTCAAGAAAGAAAGTAATGGTGTCTGGTAACATACGCATGCCTATTTCAAATTTTTTTTCAACTCTCCTCCTTATCCTATAGGACAGTTGTAATATCATGATTTTTAGCTTCAGTGGTATTGATATAGGTGTCTTATTCATTTGGATTTTTTTTTTGGTTGTTGATTTTTGGGGGATAAGGGTTAAATTTTGTAAACAATACCAGAGTTTTGGCTTCAATCAAGCGGTTAGTCTGTGTAGCAGTAGGATCCCTTGCCTCTTGAATGTTACATTGATGACACGACTGACATTTGTGAAGGAAGTGGATTCATGATGTTTGCATTCCATTGGATGTAACGGCGCAGCACGTGGGATTGAAGCCATCTTTACTCTTGATTGACAATGGGTCTTGTTGATTCTTAAATTTTACTGAGGAACCACTTGTTGTGGGGCTACATTTTTGGTCAAATTACACAATTACTCAAAATTCATCAATACCGCTGCTGTTATCCCTTACCTATTCTCATTTTCCTCTTTCTACTCCCCTACTCCTATAACAATTTTTGAATCAATTCAGTGAAATCAAGGTAGCTACTTATGTGAATATGTATCTATTGAAAAATATTTTTTAAATTTTATCAGAATTGATAAAAAAAATGAATAGAATTGATAGCTTAATTGATATCAAGTAACACTTATGACGAATATAAATGGCAGCATAATTATATTGCTCCTGATGAATTTAACTATCAGTAATTACTGTCATGGTTTATAAGAAACATTTAGGTAATGTAGAGTTTGTTTTAATCCTAATCCCCTTCTTTTCAGCCTAGTCACTTTTTTTTTTGGATAAAATATCAACGAAGTTAAATAGGTATGTACTTATTGCATTTTTTAAACAATATTAATAATTTTATTTTAGCTCCCCCTCCTCATATGGGAAAGTTCTAATCCCATGATATACAACTTAAGCGGTATTGATATAGGTATCTTTATTTATTTGGATTTTATTCTGGTTGATGATTTTTGGGGGGAGAAGGGTTAAATTTTGTGAACAAAATCTGAGTTTTGGCTTCAATCAAGCGGTCAGTCTGTGTAGCAGTAGGATCCCTTGCCTCTTGAATGTTACATTGATGACACAACTGACACTTGTGAAGGAAGTGGATTCATAATGTTTGCATTCCATTGGATGTAACGGCGCAGCACGTGGGATTGAAGCCATCCTTTCTCTAAATCAACAATGGGTCTTGTTGATTTCTTAAATTTTACTGAGGAACCACTTGTTGTGGGGCTACATTTTTGGTCAAATCACACAATTACTCAAAATTCATCAATACCGCTGCTGTTATCCCTTACCTATTCTCGTTTTCCTCTTTCTACTCCCCTACCCATATAACAATTTCTGATTTCAGTTCAGTGAAATCAAGGTACCTACTTAAGTGAATATATACTACCTATAGATATATTTTAATTTTAAGCAAAATCGATGAAAAATGAAATTGTCAGCAGCTACTGCTTCTAATAAATAGAATTAACAGCTTAATTGATTTGCAAATAACTCTTATGACGAATATAAATTGCAGCCCAAGTGCCCAACTTATTTAGGGGCCCTAAACTCAACAGGACCCCTGGGGGTGGTGCGGTCGCCACACTTCTACACATTGGTGGGCACCTCTGACGCGTACTGATTGCATAGTACATCTAGGTACATCTACATACACATGCGAGTATTATTAAATGGCTCGCTGATGCGTTTTCATTGCGTCGATTTTCAAAACGCAGTTCAGCATTGCTTTCCATTCCACTTCCTTTCCATTCTATTCTGCTCTGCTCTGTTCTATTGTTTGTAAGTATGTATTATACTTATTACGTTGGCATTACTTGACAGTTAATGCTTATCCGTCATAGATACTTCGCGACGCGACGACTTTCCCCAAAACAAAGGGTAAGACTATGCATTGCGATATTTTATCACGCAAACAACAGATTGTGCATTCAAAAACGTCACGTCACGCGCACATAACACAAGCACATAGGTAGGTAGCTAGAGCTACTAGCTATGCACATTAAACGGAGGAGTATAGCGCCGTACAGAGTACAGACGTGCAAGCCGTTTTATATACATCGGCTTCGGCATTTACCCCTTTGTTACGGAATAAGCACCTTGCAACGGCTGAAAGGCAAAGCGACGTGACATTTTTGTTACGAAAGCCGCTCGCGTCGCACCGTACCGCGGATAAGGATATAATAGGTATTCGGTACCCATCGCCCTCTATGCAACGCGAGGAGCGTCGAGTCGCGTCCCATTCTCAGACATTTTACAGCCAATTTCAGAGAGATTTCATCCGCATTTTCATTGTAAGCTATTGACATTGCGTCCCCGTCGCGTCGCGTCGCGTCATTTACACCATAAGAATAGGTCTATGTATCGCTAATGGTAAATGCGGCTCTGGCCGCTCCTGGCTGCAGGAAATACCCACTCATTGCGCCGAACGGTCGTTCGGCTTATACGTGTGCGTGTTCATCAGTACTTCAGTAGATTCGGTAACGGCTAGGTCTAGGTCTAAGTACAGGTATATCGGTATTATAGGTATAGCCGTCAATTCCGCATCACGATCTGATTGCTCTTATTACCTTTGCGACGCGACGCGACGATTCGGCATTGATTCGATAAACAAACAGCAACGAACACCTGTTGGGTAATTGATTTAGTCGAGAGTCTCACAAGTATACGCGAATGAATAACAATTACCACGCCTACCTACATAATCGAGAGCACATTTAGTGCCAAATGCCAAATATAATGAATAAAACACAACAAGGTGCCCACCGGATTTCAAAAACGAAAATTCTCAACATTTTCTGGAATTTTTCTCGTCATTTTCATATCATGTTTCTTACTTCAAATTTATGATTACCTGTTACCTATATGAGATGTACAGTAATTTTATAATTTAATCACTTCGTTCGAATTATGATCATTATCTTAGGTTGTATTATCGATTAGAAAAATTTATCTAATTCGTCCCTAATATATGCTTCGTTATGAATTATTTTTTATTTATTTGTGGCATTATAATATTCATATTTATTTTCTTATTTACTGGCACATTCGTTGCACTCTGTATGTGATTTTTTCCAGTGATATCTTATAAATTCTCGCTTTTTACACTTGAAACTTTTTAAAATGCTTACCATTTTCTGGTTTTCTTGCCATGCCACGGAGGAAAAATTCTCGCTAATTTCTGGGTTTTCTTATTTTTCTCGCTTGCGTAGATAACACACCCGCTATAACTTTTTACTTTCGTTTTCGCAGTTTGCTCCTTCAACCGTGAACGTAGACAAGCCTATTCACATTCGGGCGATTCTTCAAAAAACACACATGCACTTGGTACATACCTATACTTTAACGTAATCGCAAATGCTTAATGCAGAAAAGCCCCATCTTACATACTGTATTTGTGCACCAAATAATCACTGTTTTGACATGAATAAAATAGAAAGAAACCATTCCGCCAGCTTTTCGCTGAGTAAGTTTGCATCAATCGTTGCAACTCCATAGATCGTTTATAATTATAACCGCGCCAGCCGCGTATATGTAAATTCCCTCTTCTTTCTCGCAACAACCACTGAACGGGCAAAAACGGCTAGACCTACATACACAAATCAACGTAACCGCAACGGTAAATTCACGAAAGCGAAATGAGAAATAATTACGAGCATAATACGATCGTGCAATCGTATCGATGTTGTTTTGATACCGCCACAGCGCGCCGCGCCGTGAAAGCGAAAAGAAAGAATAAATTTCGTCAATTACCTATAGGTAAAGTGGTACCGACAAACGCGTCGAGAGTTCCGATACTGATGGGAAGGAAACGGAAACACAATAACACAAACGAACAGAACATGACACCTCTGCGAAATAAAAGCCTAAAAAGACGAAAGCTAAACATATCCGCGATGATAATGAAGTAACAAAAATAAATAAATCGGAGACTCGCGAATAGATGAAAACTGCTTTCAAGCACCTATTCCTCTCGGTGCTTTTCCCTAAAATATCTCGTCAAAGTAAGATATAAGCTTAACCCTAGCCGAGTGTCAGTTAAGACGTTGGGAGATCATTTAATCGCATTCAACGCAGTCCAACGAAACGTTAAATAGGTATTCGACGAAATAAACGGTCCTTTTGACTTCCCCGTTCTCTTCTATTTTTTTTTTTTTTCGCTAAAAACCGACGTCTCGTCTCCCGTCACGAGATATAATTTTCGCAAATGAAGGGTTGTCGTCGCCAGTTTCCTATCATCAATGAGGAGGGGGAAGGCTAACCTTCAAGTCGAACGTCATTATTCTATCTATTCTACATACAATTCTCGTATTAAAGCGAAGGGGTCGGCGTTACGTCCACCAGGACAGCGAATCAAGGATTTGATTATACCGTGGTATTTAGACGTACAACGCAAAATTCGATTCTTTAAATCACTAACACGATTGTAAATATTCTCTGTCATCATTCGATTGCGGTATTCATATGGTAATTTTCAGTCAAAATCTTACGTTCGTCAAAGGGAAACAGAATGAGGCTAATGTAGAGACGCACACGCGCCCTGCATGCGCCATCATCGACAATTAGGTATATAATTTATGTAGTATCATGTCTATGTACTTCTATACCTAGGTAATCTTTTAATCTCGACTTACCAGCAGCCGGCGACAACTTCGTCACAACACCCCAACGTAATTTCCACTGAAACAAAAAAATGAAAAATTACGATTAGAAAATTGCTGAAAAAAGCATCGTAAATATTCAATGAAAAAAAATCGTCCCCGATCCGTGGACTGTAATCGAATTCCAAATACGCGAACAGTACAAATTATGTACCTTCGAATAAACCGAAAACGCATAGAACTAGAAAGTTTATCGGAAAACGACGAGACGCAATTTAAAGATCGCATATGCGTTTTTAAAATGCGAACTTTAAAACGGTTGCAGCATTATACGAAATGAAATTACAACGCACTCGAAACAATTCTGAAGTACGAGTTGTTAAAGCTGCTTTGAAGTGAAGTTGCAAGTCGCGTCGAGTTCCACTTGTATCGCTACCATACCTACTACCACTTTTCTCCCTTTTGTTTTTCTTTTTCACCTTCGACTCGAGAACGTACCCAGTCGACCCAGTACTCAACCACCCATTTAAAAACGCATCGCCTTCTTTGTAATAGCAATAACGTAATAGAGAAAACAAGAGCGAGAAAATGTACAAGATGGAGCCTTTTCTTCTTTCTCTCTTCTTCTTTTTTTAAAAATCGTAACTATCAGTACCTAGCTAGGTAGCTACCTACCACCAAATGGGTTACCAATATATGGTATGTATATAATACGTAGGTATGTAATATACTAGGTATGTAATTTTTATCAGTTCCTTTTACGGTGCATCTGAATCGTTGAGCTGTAGTATCTATAGGTAGGAAGCCTAGGTACATGTAGTCAGCTAACTTTACGTATATGGTAGTACAAATCTTCTACCCCGAACGATTTAGGAGAGTAAACTTTACTAGAAGAAATATACCAAATAAAAACGTAGCATTAAATCCCGCGAAGCGGTTTTTTTATTATGCTTATTCCCTATAGTGCCCTTCGTACGTACATGCTTATATGTATGCGTAATGTATAATACACATACCTACCTAGTACCTATCAGCGCAGCGTACACAGAAAGTGACGCCGGCATAGCGGAGAGCATTAGAACCTAAATGTATAACACATGGTATTCGAGTAAGTGGTTAGATACATAAATTGGAGATTTAGATACAAGGATACAACTGAGTAAGTATAGAAGTACCACGAAAAAAAATGTAGAATTACTGTTGCCTATCTTTAGAATGGAAGGGGTGAATGACTGCTGCAAAAATGTAAAGTACTCTTATATGTATTATGTATACTTTAAAAAAGTTCACTACTAGGTACGATTTTTTCCCAACTTGAAAAACAAAGAGGTAAGAAAAGAAAATTTGTACGAACGAATCTTTTTTTTAAAATAAGTAATCGTAGAAACACGAACAGTACTTTGAAAACTCAACTAAAAGAGCTACGGATCATTCAGAATAAACGGGTTTCGAAAAAATTTCAAATTTCCTCAACTTTGAATGACTCGTGGCGTTTTAAATTACGATGTCCGGTAAAAAAATTAGTAAAACACAATAATTCATTCAATTTTCATAAGTACCTACAATTCTATTCCTTCATTTTTTTTTAAATATTTTTTTGGTAACCTTATACTTACAAATTTTCTTTTGTAGCCCCTTTGATTTTCAAAGAACTGCCTGTTTCTATGATTGAAAATTCGTTGTGCGTCCATTTTTTTCAACAGCAATTTGACCCTTCAATTTTGAAGATAAGCAACACGTTTACCTGCATTGAAACGAACGCGAGAAACGAGTAAATATAACAATGGAAAAGAAAACGCGAAGGAACACAAAATTTTAACGGTAGAAAAAAATGTTGATGTTTACACCCACTGAGTCAATGGGGTAGAAGATGCGGCGAGAAAGCGAAAACTTTGCTAATTAAAAATATTTACCCTTTAACCGAAAGGTCGAGCAGATTTAATTTTAAATCAAACGCTACGCTCCAACTATTTCCATAAACTTCACTACGAGCGACGCTACTCAAACGTAAAATATACTTAGGATAAACTTTCTTTAAGCCTGGCGCGGGTCTGCTTCTCGATACAACGTCACAGCGGATATAGCGACAGCAATAAAATAATATTTAGTCGCGCCGCCTTCGATATACGTATGTATGTATCTACTACATATGTAATACATCAGTAATCGGTAAACAATACACTTGCGCGACAGTAATACTACACAAATTCACACTTATTAGCTGCATCTGTACTAAAGCTAAAACAAACCATTCTCTTACCTTTTTCTGATCTCGAAATTTCAACCACCCGGAGATGATTGTAATATCGGCGGTAACACGTGTCTCCAAAGGCATACATTCCCAAGAACTCGATTCATTTTCGGAATCTGACAACGAATTGTTTGTTTTGATATCCCTCCAACTCCTCGCCGGCGAACTAAAAACGCTGTCGGTCATGATTTTTTGCTTACTTCTAACGAATCGTTGTACAAGAAATCACGAATCCTTTTCGGTACGACGAGTAACCGGCAACGGAGCGTCGGCGTGTTTTTCGTTTTTCAATAAAACTCGAGTGTCGAGTCACCGGCATTTAGGATCATCACTATACACGACCGTAATCGTAATTCATTGATCATTGAAACATTATTGGTAGTGTATTACCTTCATTAAATGTGAGCAAAAATTTCAAGTATTTCGATTCCGACACATGAAACTCATGGAAGCATTCGACCATTAAAGATGTTGCAACGTGATCTCGAACGAATCGCATTCATAAAAGAAAAAACATTGTTTGGAAAATAATGATGAAATAAACACGCAAACCTGAAGATAAAATTAGCGAATATTTCACGAAAATAATTAATGGAAAACAATGGCACGTATTTTAGACGTTTAACTACACTTCCGAACGTATTACAGAGTAAAAGAATCAACGCACAAAGGAAACAACCGCCAACCGGCGCGACGCGAGGACGCGATTACTACTACACTGCTGCACCACTGCACCACTGCACGTTGTGACATTCGCATTCCGAAGGGGAGCAACGTCAGTGTTGCCACTTTACAGATATTCCTGCAAATGAAAATTACAAAAAAATAAAGTTTTAAATGAATAAAGTTTCCACATAGGTAAGTCATTCCAGATTCCAATTTTGTTACTCGAATTCAAGACAATAACGAACCAGTTTCTTCAAGAATCACAACCCCCATAAGAAAATCATGCAAGTAGGAAAAGAAGCGAATGATAATTTCGCATGTAGGTACAAGTACCAACAAAAGATCTTCTGCTCAAATTACTGTACGTACAATTCGCGTAAAAAATACGACTAAGTGAGAAAATATATAATGTTCGAGTTCACAATATCGATACTTTACAAACGAATAGTAGAGAAAAAACACAACAAACATGAAATAATCAAAAGGTAGATAACTATAATATGTATAAACGACATGTATGTACATAGAAATATACGTCTACGCTGTTACGTTTTACTCGGACAACCATAATAGAAAAAATCGTAGGCTTTGATAAAAGATGGACGATTTGTTCAACTTTGAAAGCAAAAAACATTTCCTACACCATCGATAGGCAAAATCTCAATATCAGGCAGAAAATATTGTACTAACACAAAATACTGGATTAGTACGATTATCGTTCAAGTATCCGACATAGAATCGTCACTTTTTGTAGGAAAAGAAGGGGCTTTACGTTTTTCACTTTTCCACGCTTCAATTTTCTCTTTCAATTCTACAGCTACAACAATAAAAGTTGTACGTCAATAAACAGAACATTTCGAGTAGATAAACTAGACGTCGCGTAGTAATTTAGTATAGGTAGCTTACCGGGTCGTAACATATCTTCGGATAAAGGAAGACGACTGAACGGATCTGTGGAAGAATTCAACAAATGTCGGATAATGACAGCGCGATCCATTACTTTACCGCAAGGTAGTAATACTGGATCTTCCATCAGCGTATCCATGAGGGGATCTGCGAAAAAAGAAACAAAAAATTAGTCTTCGATCAACAATACCGAATTTGACGGATTCGCGTTTGAAATCTCGACAAATATTTACCGCGGAATTCTTCGGGAGCGTCGTTATAATCGATTTCTTTTTTTATGTTTTGCACGGAAATCTCAACGGCGCGTTCGGACAGTTTCCGAAACTGGTCGATTTCAACGGGTGTTTTAATGTCATTTTTATCCAAACGAGTGCAAGCGTCTACAAACAGTTCCTTACGAAACGAGCGCTATAAAAACAAGTCACGCATAAACGCTACGTCGCATTCGAGAAACAAATTAACTATTATGTATTGTACATTTACACGTATCTACCTCGTCGGCGGCTAAAGCTGCGGCAAATTCTTCGCAATCCATGTGCAAATAAATGTCTACCAACTGCCCGAGTAGCTTTTTTGGTTCCCAACCGTATTTTTCGGGCTTCTTAACTTTTAGATTTTTGCCTACGAATTTGAAACACGAATTAAACACGAGAAATTGAAAAATCAAACGAACAAACAAATTCCGAGATTCACGGACATTTAGGTCCACAAAGCTGTTGCAAATTAAAGTTGAGCATCGCTGACAATCTGGTAACCAATTCCGGTCTTAAAAATGGTTCTTGAATATCTTTCGTCAAATAATGAAACATTTGGACGGTTTCACGAGCCAAAGTTAAGTATGATCTGAAAAAACGGCGACAACAATAGAGTTCATTTTTTTTTTCAAAAGTAGAATTATTTTCTATTCCAAAAAAATACGAAATATGTATACCTGCATTGCCTTTCATCGGCAGTTAATTGCCTAGTTTTAGCTTGACGCTGTTCTTGGGTGAAACCTTCCCAAGTTTCTTTATCGTTCATTAATGCTTGAACTTCGTGAATACGCTGTAAAAAAAAAAAGTATACGAATATAGGAAAATTTCAATCCACAAAACAACGATAGACATATAATTTAGCGTTGGTAATTATACAAACTTTTAATGTCTCTAAGCTTTCATCTAATAAAAATGTTGTATCGTTCATCAGCATATTAATAAATTTCACAAACTGTAAACCAGACCTGAAAATTACGAGAAAACAATTCAATTTTTAATACATAAATACGAAGCACTCGTCGCGTATTGCACGATAAACGATAGCAAACTGAAAAACGTTGATAACCTGGACTCGTTGATCAAGGTTTGTTTATGAACTGCGCTATCCCAGAAACTCTTCAATATTAGACTAATGTGAAATCTGATGGTAAATTTATCGTAGAATTCTGAACTAGATCCCGTGGTTTCGACATCTACGCGAAAAGAAAATCTTATAAAATGAATGAAACAGTCGATTTAGGTGGTAGCACATACCACAAGACAGTCAAACCTGGAAACTCGAATACCTTCATGACGTCACTACTCATACCACTGAATATGAATGCCGTTGAATATTTTACGTCAGTTTTAAACAGTTTAGAATTTATTGAAGAAGTTTTCCAGCTCCAAATTTTTTCCTCGTAATTTTTTTCTCAGAATTTTCTCAACTGAAATATTTTTGAGTTCTGACATATGTAATTTAATTTTCTCCACTGAAATTTTTTTCTGAAGAATTTTTCCATCGTTGAACTTTCATCTTTTTTGAAAAGAATGATTTTTGTTTGATTGACGCCATAAAAATTTTGAGAAAAAAATTCGAGTTGAAAAAATTATGATTGGACGTGGAAAATTTTCAGATGTGAAAATTGCGAGAAAATAAAATTTTTGCGACGTCAATCAAACAGAAGTCATTCTTTTCAAAAAAGATGTAAGTTCAATAATGGAAAAATTCTTCAGAAAAACTTTGGTCGTGGAAAAATTATGTCAGAAAAAAATTCGGTCGTGGAAAAATAACATTAGAGAAAAATTTCAGTTGAGAAATTTCTGAGAAAAAAATTAGGAGTTGAAAAAATTACGAGGAAAAAAATAAAAATTTGGAGTTGGAAAACTTTTTCAGAAAATTCAAAACTATTTAAAATTACGTAAAATAATCTGGACTTTGAAAAAAAAAGTCGAAACGACATTCAGTGGTATGAGTAGTGACGTCATGAAGGTATTCGAGTTTCCAGGTTTGACTGTCTTGTGCACATACCGGTATAAAATTTCATCAAAAACGGCGGAAGGTATTGAGTAGATATCGGATGAGTCATGATTTGTACGTATAAATTATCGGTAGTCTGCATGGTAGTGTTCAATACGAATAGCACTTCAATTATTTTAGCTATTAAATACGGATTCTTGAACGCATTAGGGACGCATATGGCTAATAATAGCCAAGTAACCAACGTATTCTCCATATTTTTAGTTACGATATGAGCTGCGAATCTAAATAAAACGACATGAATCTTATCATTAGAAGAAAAGAGTTCTTCGATATCGGTATTGATTTCAAGGCAGTATATGTCAAACGGACTTACTGTAATGCGAATAATAGGAACTCGGCAATATCTTCGACAAACCATTCGGGCAATGCGGCGAATATGTTCGGTATTTCGGTTGGCAGTGAAAAATCTGACGACGAAGATGATGGTGTTATCGAGGGT